>JAOUZG010038069.1:64492-110233 GCA_026289955.1 Argiope argentata | reverse complement strand
CTGCACAACTGGAACTATGATCAAAAGACACAAATAATAATAAAAATTAAAATGTTTATGCGGAATGGAATGCTTCCATGCTTCCTTTTTAATTTTTCTGCCCCTTATGGAAAATAAAAATAGTAAAGAAGCTAGAACTCCCGTTGTAACTGCAATTTCATACTGTAACCAGAAAAATTTGCATAAAGCATGGTTAGAAGCCATGTTAAAAGGTGGGGAATGTCATTCTTATTAGTGATGGCTGTCACGCTGCCAGAACGCGCTTTGCTTGTGAAGTTGTTTTACGAGAATAAAGGAAATGCTCCAGCAGCACTTCGAGAGTTTCGCCGACTTAAGGATTTGCGTAAGGGACCATTGCTTCCACAAGCTCTCAGGAGAATGATCGCTCGATTCGAGGAAACTGGACATCTTGGAGTTCAGCCTGGTCGAGGACGCAAACCGGTTCGTTCAGATGTCGTTGAAGATGTTGCCACCGGTATTGTTGAACAGTCAATGGATAATGTTTTAGGCTGCAGTAGTGCACGTGCAGTGTCACGACACTTGGGTGTTCCCTATAGCACAGTGTGGAACGTACTCAGAAAAATGGTGCATTGTTTCCCGTACAAAATCCGCCCTAATCAACAATTACTGGCCACAGACAGGGAGATGCGACTGACCTTTGCATTGACATTTCTTGCTAGAGTTGAAGTGGATGCATCGTGGCCGTGGCAGATTCTGTGGAGCGATGAGGCCCATTTCCACCTCAGTGGAACAGTGAACACCCATAACTGTCGCATATGGGACACGACAAACCCCCGTACCTTCCAAGAGATTCCACTCCACTCACCGAAAGTTACAGTCTGGTGTGGATTCACAGCCACATTCATCCTTGGACCGTTCTTTTTCGAAGAGGTTACTTCCAATGGCCTTGAGACATGTACCGTGACGGCCAACAGGTACAAAAGGATGCTCGAAACATTTGTTGTACCCCATTTGCAGCAGCGCCAATGCCTTGACACCATTACTTTTATGCAAGATGGAGCACCTCCACACATTGGACTCCCTGTGCAACAGTTTCTTCGCCAACATTTCACCACTGACAGAATAATCAGTCGCGCGTTTCCGACAACTTGGCCATCTCGTTCACCGGATCTTAATCCGTGTGATTTTTGGCTTTGGGGACACTTAAAAAACCTTGTTTATCGAGAACGTCTGATAACCTTGGCAGATTTGAAAGAGAGTATCAGTCTGCATGTGAGAAGCATCTCAGATGGCCAGTTACGATCCGCAGTTGAACAAGCTGTCCACAGACTTCACATTTTACATCTTCAGGAAGGGAACCATATTGAGCAGCATTCCCTGCATCGATAACGTCCTTGTTTCATGTATGCTTGGTACTTTCAAATAAAATGTGTTTAAAACGTGTTTTTGTGTCTTTTCAGCATACGTCCAGTGGTACAGCGCCACCTATCGGTGATTTCTGGAACTAAATTTTTTTTTCGTGAAATCCGTTTCCCCATTTTTTGAATAGTATGTCCACAAATTTTCAAGCCTTTACACTGAGTAGTTCGATATCCAGGGAGGTCAGAGTAGGGGTGTTTTATTTCTGGCCACCCGGTATATATATATATATATATATATATATATATATAGTAGCTCAAACAAATGAAAGTACACATTACTTTTATTTGATTAATCCGAAATTCAATATAAATATTACCAGGCAGTGCAAGCTTGTTTTTATTTTTACACATAACAAATGGTTAATCAACCCCCCCCTCTAAACTGAAAAATTTCAGAATCATTTCAATAAACATACGCAGATTTTTGCTTCAAAAAATGGAGAATACACCAATAAAATTTTTATAATACTTCGTAAAGAAAGAAAGTATCCGTATTTAATTGCATGTTCTTTGGCTTTTATAACATTCTTTAAACGTCGTGATACCGATTCGACAAATTTTTTGGTGGTATCTGAAGATATTTTACCCCATTCTTTTTGAAACACTTGTTTCTTTATTGGTTTTGTCTCTTTATTTGAGTTTTTGAACCACTCTTTCGAGTGTTCCCCACAGATATTCAATGGCACTGATGTTCGCGAACTGTGGTGGTGCGTGTGACTGCTGTTTACTATGAAAAAATACCACATTCTGACGTTACGTGCATTCTGTTTGCAATAATTGTCCAGGAAACTTCTATTTAAACCCACGTATTTAACACTTTCCTTTAAATTGCTGCGACCGTATGGTTCATCCAAATTTATGTAAAATATTTTGAAATCATAGGCAGAAGTGCAAGTGTTGAAAATGAGCGAAATGTAATTAGACAAGCTGGATATAAAAGCTGAATTGTTAGAAAGAAACTGTTCGTCAGCTTTGAAGTTTACGAAAACTCATGAATTGAAGACCAACAATTTTTGAAAGATAGTTATATTTAGTGATGAAAGAAAGCATTTTGATAGTGGCAGCCAGCCTTTGCACTGTACGGAGGAAACCTATTACTGCTTTCGATCCAAACAATTTACGTCCTACAATTAAACACTGGTGGTGACTCTGTCATGATTTGGGTTGTGTGGCTTCATCCGAGGCAGGAAATTTATTTCTTATGGATGACTTTATAAAGCATATAGTCTACTTGGATATACTTTGCAGCAATCTAAATGAAAGTTCTAAAAATTAGACTTTAGATGGAAATTTCATTTTCCAACAGAATAACGCCCCCCTAACAGGACACAAGTATTGTTAAAGTATGGTATCCTTTTCGTTGTAAACAACAGTTTCAAACACTACAACAGTCTATCGACATCAATGTCATTGAATATCTGTGAACCACACTCGAAATAGTGGTTCAAAAGCTCAAATTTAGAAACAAAACTCTTATAAAACAAGTATTGCAAAGAGAATGGGATAAAATATCATCAGATACCACCGAAAATTGGTCTAATCGGTATTACGATGTTTAAAAACTATCATAAAAGCCAAATGACAAGCAATTAAATATTGACTCTTTCTTTGCGAGGTATTACAAAAATTTCGTTGTTGTATTCTCAATTTTTTCGAGTCAAGAATTTGAGTGTGTTTATTTAAAATGATTCTAAAATTTTTCGTTTTGAGGTTGTTGTTTTTTTTTGCTTTAAATTAAACCATTTGTTATGTGTAAAAATAAAAACAATTTTGCGCTTTCTGGTAATGTGTTATTTATATATAAAGTCGGATTAATCGATGTACTCTCAATTGTTTGAGCCACCATATATAAAGATAAAAAATGGCGTAAAAAATGGAAACTTTTAAACGCATAAATAGACAACCAAAATAAACGTAGAAAACTTTGCTGGCAAAACAAAATCTGTAGTTTGTACACTTAAAGCAAGGCTGATTCAAAAATATATAACCAACTGGAAAATAAATATTGAATTGCAGAGAGTTCATATATTTTGAAGAAGCTTTCTGGTTAGATAAAAGGTTCGTTTTGAGAAAAGTAAACTATGATTCATTTAGTAAGGATTCTAAATTACCCTCACTGAGGATTGAAAAGGTATAAAAATGAAAGAGCAACCTTTTATTCTATACTTATTTTAATTTCTATACTAAAAACAGGAGGATACAGAAAATAAAGTATCGCCTAAAAGAGGAAATTACAAGCAATAAAACGAGGAAAAAATTTTAGAACTGGATTCTAACACTGCACTTCATAAAAGGAGAAAACATAAATTTTTATTGAATTAAAGGAGGACTGGATGGAAAAGACGATTCATTTCGCAGTAAATTAAGCATGCTGTGAATCATCATTCTTAATCTAGTATCAATGGCTACTCTGCGAAAAAAAACTGGTTTATATTGCTGGCTGGGTGGTGTCAAATTATAAAACGCTAAAAATTGATAGGGATGTCTTCTTTCCCAAAAATCAATATAGAGTTTTTACAAAGTTGAATCTATGGAGTTAAACTGAAAAGGGCTTTTAAAAATATAGTATTTTGTTTCTTGCCAAATTGATTGGTTGCACACTTACTTTAAGAATGATGTTATGATTGAGTCTTTCAATATCTCTGCCATTCCAAGACATTGCTAAGAGAACATCATCTTTTGACTATATAAATTATTGGATGGATTCGGATTTTGGTAATTTAAGTATCTCATCAGACAAATTTTCGCTTACTTAAGGCCTTTTAGCCAGCCTGTCTGCTTCTTCATCTCTAGTGTAGCCAGCATATGCTTTGATGCTTAACACTTCAATGTGTGGAAAGAGATATGGAAACCAGAGCCTTTTTTAGCAGTATCATTTTGGCTCTTTTGATTGCTAATAAAATACTAGCTTAGTTGTCCACTAAAATCGTGGAGGGTTACAGAGTGCTACACCGCTCTCTGAAGATAGAATTTTCCAAATAGAAGACTGAGTTTTTTGAGGACAGTCTGGTAGACCATGTCTGGGTAACTTTATCTTTAGTCAGAACACAGAAGGCTGCCCTCACTCTTTTCTCTATTTTCTTTCCATCGGTATAATTCAAAGTCCATAGTTGATTTTGCTTCCGCATTCAAGGGATATATGATTTGAATTTAGATTTTTTTAGATTTAGATGGAGATAGCATTTTATATAAGGAATAAATCTAAAGGCTACTTGCAAAATTCATTAAACTTATGTCATCCGTATAGTATAGCCATTAAACTAACTAAAGTACAATGTTACTTACAAAACATTTATTGATTACAACAAACTGCTTGATTTAATGATGACCGGGATACTCAAGTCACAAGATTCTTGGGCATTATTTTAAAGGTACAAGCTTTTGTAGAACTAATGCAATTTTTTTAAATAATGCAATGACATATTTTTTAAGTAAAATAATTTATCTTCTTTTTCTTTCATAGAATTTTCTCCTAATGACCGGAAAATAAACTGTATCGATTCAAAATTTAAGGCTGACGTAAGTAAAAGCAACGTTTTTGTCATCGCATATTTTTGAAAATTTTATCATTAGATTTTAAAAAATTATTTTGTAGTTTTTCTATTTTATTTTTATTATCTATGAACTAATTAATAATCTATTTTATTTCTTCTTGTATAATTTGCATTTATAAATTTTTAAGAACAATTTTAAGCTTTTTATTGTTACTTCTTCCTAATAAATTTCTTCATTTACATTTTTTTTAAATGTCTGCACTGGTCGTTCCTATTTCATTGATACAATCTTGGTAAGATATAATTTTTTACAGTCTCTGTCAGCAATCGCTTTCTGAGTTCTGAAAGCACATTTCTTGAAGAGTTACAAAGAATAGTGCAGTAAGATTAAATTTTGTCACAGTGACTATAGTTGCCGATTTTATATAAAAAGAAATTATCTTAAAACAATCCTAAATATTTGGCCCATGGCAAGTGCCACTAATAACAACAGATTTCAATTAGAATGACTTCATCTGATGCATTAAATGTTGATTCTAATTTACTCACTTTATATTTACCATATAAAGAGAGTAAATTTCACACATTGTCTTAAACAGAATAGTTACGATTATTTGTATACTTTCGCTTAAATAGAGTTTTTCGCCCCTTCCTTTCTTTTTTTTTTCAAATGCAATGGTAGTTACATGACATCCAGTGTTACTTTTAACTTCGATTAATATGTTTATGAGCAATGGAATTCTGTAGAGCATATAATTGTAGCCACAGGAAAAACTCTCATTCATTTTGATGATTTTTCTTTCATAGTTACTTATTTCATACATTTTTCTTATTAAACAGAATTTCTATTTCTGGTAAATGCATGTATATATTTGTTTACATATTTTTTAAAGGAATGATGTCGATTCAATTGAATAAATAAATGATGAACTTAATTTCAGATTGGTAATGAAGGCTATAACGAGTGCCATTCCAGAAACCAAGCGCTCTCCATTCCAAAAATCAAGCAGGTATGTAGAAGTACAACAATTATGCAGGGATATTTTAATATTTCTTTAAATCAATCCTTTTTAAAAGGATTACTTTTTTAAAAAAACTTTTCATCATTTAACTAAAATGACTGACTTTTCTTTTAAAAATTAAATAATCTCATTTATTTATTTATTTTGTATGGCATGTCTAAATAAAAATAGGATTTGGGTTCTTTGGTTTAATTTAGCTTAGTAGACTTTTAAGAATTCTCTTATAGACGATTGTGAATGCCGGAGAAATTTGGCATAAAATGATTGGCGACGTCGAACAGTTGAGTTAAACAGAGACCAGAAAAGAAATAGCATTGTGCGATGAATCCCACCAGAAGTTGCTCAACGCAAAGTTATCCAACTTTTAAGGGCAAAAAGCTGTTAAGGAAATCAACATTTAAAATGCAATGAAGGATGTGTTTGAGACTAAATTATATAAAGTAGATTTCTACGAATCTAATAATTATAATTATGATTATGTGAACACAGTTGATATGCCACGAGCAGATCAATAACTTTTAATTATTAATACAAAAATCACTGCAGCATCGGAAACTGCACTTCCTGATTCATAGGCAAAGGTATACTCCGCCCCGGCCGAAGCCTTTCGGATTTAACGATGGGCCGCCGCGAAGCAACCCCCACCGAGCAGGAAGTGCAGGTTAATCAACTTGATTTTCGTAAAACTTAATTCAAAGGACCAGATCGGATGGGAAAATATTTGAAATGATTGATTTTATATTGGGCCTAGGACTGGTTGAGGTAATACGCAGAAAAAAATAAGAAATAGAATTGCAGAAGGATTCTCTCATCTAATATTCTATTTCTTACTTTTGATTTGTTTAAATTCATTAATGAGAAAGTTTACTCACAAATGTAAGTGCTATCGAAGAAAGTTGCACATGCTGCTGCATTTTGCTTTAAGCTCAAAAATTCTTCGGCTAAGTCTTAATAAAATTCTAATAACAGTTTTTCTTAAAACGTATTTTTTAAAAATCAGAATTATGTAAATCAATTAAAGCTAACTGCATACTCTCATCCACTAGATTTACATCAACAGTAAATGGAGGAAAAAAACTAATCAATTTTTGATGGTCATTTTTTAAAATCTGAAAACTGATCATCAAAAGCATTTGACAAAATTTGAATTCGATCCTCATTCTTCATTTTCACGTCCGCGAACTTCTATACAAAAACTCGTACTCGCAGGTAGCCATGAAGGGAGCAAACTGAAAAGCCGCGTAATAAAAAGTAAATAAACATAATGAGGAACTGTAAATTATCTATCCTGGTGTAGAATTGTTTTTGCATTCGATTTCCCCCCCCCCGTTTATTTGAAAAAGTCTAATTTCATTTTAAATTATTTTATTAACAGCATTTGTGGACTAACTTCAGGGGGAAAGCGGGTCGATTTTGGTCAGCGGGTCATGGGTTGTGCATCCCTGCACTACGCAAACCTTATTTTTACATCAATTTAAAATTGAAAAAAGTAATTTAGAAACCAATTTTCTCTGACTCTTTTTATAATGTTTCAAAATTAATTTAAACATTCCTTCTTTTTTTTGTACGACTTGCAAGTATTGGTATTTCACGTTTTCTTATATGTAGAATAGCACTTCTTCATTCTTATATACGCATCCAAAGTCACGGACACGGTGTATAGATTTAAATAAAATTCTAACAAACTAATCTTTTTTCATCTCATACTCCTGTCCGGTAGTGCATCCAGTATTTCACAAAACTATAACATAAAGATATTTTTACTTTTATGTTAAAAGAACTTTCAATTATTTTAAATTTTGTGTGAACTGTTTCTACTTTCATTTCATTCTTTTTAACTGTGCTTTTTTTCCCTCATGTTTCATTAAAAAAAATCTTTTTTTTCTTACAGTGCTTCACTGACTGGATGAAATCAAAAGATATTGTAAGTGTCCCTGTAATTTAATTCGGTTATTTTTCAATTTTAAACTAAGATTATTTAATTACTCAAATTGCTAGTAGTATAGTAAATGTGTAAAAAATATGAAACTTCCCTAAATTTGTGGAAAATTTATTAACTATATGTTTTTATGACTAGAATTTTATAGATACCTATCTAAAATTTTACTATATTCACTTAGAGATATATTTTCATAAGAGTAGCATAATTCTTTGATTTTCGTAATTTCTAGCTATTTGTAAAACTTCTTTGAAAGATTATAAAAATTTCTTAGAAATATCAAGTGAATTCTGGACAAGATTATAATACATCCCCTTTTGCGTTGGATTTATTTAATGTGAGTAGTATAGACAGTGATCACATCCAATTTTAGTTCTAAATTTTTATTTACATGTGGATACGGGACACAGCACACACATGAAGTAAAAATACGAAAAGCACACACATCATTCGATTTCATCAGTCTCCGGCTCAGACTGACATCTCATCTCTCGCTTCGTCAGTTCCAGACTGAATTGTCTTCACTCTCGGACTTGCCTCTCGTCTCTTCTCGCTCAATCCTTCTCCCTCCGCGTTCGTCAAGAAGGGTTGCAAAAATTGTTGGGCTTTACAGAGATAATTGGCAATTTGAAATTAGCATAAGAGTAAAGGAAATTTCTACAAAATAGTTTATGTGCAATCTCTTCCTTAAGTACTTAGCTTTCAAACTGTTTTTCACCTGTTATTCATATGAACATGATTGCTTATTTTTTTTTATCACCGAATCTGGAATATACTTTCATTGACTTTAACTAGAAAATCTGCTACCTTCTCCTCCCAAATTACTTGAATTAAAAAAAAAAATTAAATGTTAAGTTTTCAAATTGTCATCTCCTTTGCATCAGCAGATATTGTACGATAGCTCCACAATGTTATCCAACATTTTTAATTGTAAATTTGATGACAATGCCAATGAGCATTTTGTGATAATAGGGTGGTGTCTAGCTTGAACTCGTATTTATTTTATTGGGGGCTCACATTATATTTATCTCTGTTTTACGAAGTAGTATAATAAATCGTTACATCGTGTATTTGATAACATTCTTTACTCCTCAAAAATGGAATAAAAATGATAAAGCAATGGAGGTTGGTATAAATTTGGCGAAAAATATTTAATAAAACTTTTTAACTGTTGAGAATAAACGATAATCGACGAATGTTGAAAACGCGTTTCAAATAGGACTAGGTTTTTCTCCAGACACTGTAATAAAACTGCTTGTTTGCCTCTTCAAATTTCATATAGCTTATTCATGCTCGTTTAATTCGTGTAAATCATACTTTAAATATCAATGAAACTAAGAAGCATCAAACAAAATACATTTCAAACAATTTTGATCAATAATATGCAGATGCATTTCAGCACAATATAAATCTTATTTTTTGATTGGTGAGCGACATGATTAATTTTTTTTTCTAATTAATGCTTCAACGACGTATTTAAATATAATACAGACATTTCATAGATGGTTCACAGCAATTTTAATAGCAGTCTATAGAGCATCTATATTTGAACTATTTATCGATATTTTAAAACGAATTTTCATCCACATCTTTATTTAATTTCAATTTTTTTGTATAAAGCTTTTTAATTTATCTTTTATTTCCTTATATCTTAGTTTTTATAATTGGTGCTATTACAATAGGTAATTTAAAAAAATTAATAAGTACTTTTTTAGAACTTAGTTATAAGTTATATATTATTATTTAATTAAATTTTAAATTCTTGCAAATGAATATGATAAATATGCGTCATAAGATTCCACAATTTCTAGAATTATAAATTTTAAATTAGAATAGTTAATATTTAAAAAAAACTATTTTTTTTATCACGTATAAAAGTGAATAATTTAAAAAATTGCTTTTATTATTTTTTTATTATCTAGGTTAAAACTGGTGAAGGAAATCAAATGACAATTGATGTCTCAGCCTTTGCAGCGAAAGCTAATGAAATTAGAGATAAACCAACGGGAATAGCTATGACAGCATGTAAAAATCGTCCAAACAATGATCGCATGTACCAAGAGGTAAATTATTTTTACAAAAATTACAAGGGTTTAATTTCTTATAGTGATAAATATCAGACATACAGAAACAACTAATTCAATAGAATAAAACATAATATAACAAAAGAAAGAGAGACCAATTTAGGAAACTATATATTATTGACTTAAGTTTAAAAAGATGGATAAGCCAGATATGCATACATATGAAACATGGTAAATACGATGGTAAATTTAGTTCCATTTTAAACTTTGCAGTACATTAACTATTCAAAGGACTTGCCATAAGTGTATATAATTTCACTATAGCACTGCGACATATTAGTATGGAAAGGAATTTAGAAATCATATTGTCACTATTTTAGCGTATTGGGTTCGGATTGAATGGACTTTATTTGAGAACAGCACAAACAAATTTATTTACAGTTATTTATAGCTATTTACATGATGACTTGATAAAGTAAAACTTAACAACTTAAGATTAACACAATCCGGCAGTCAATTGTCACTTACAGCTCAAATGCAAGCCTTACTCACAATAAACACAGACTGCAAAACAGCTATCGTATAGCACGGCAAACAGTAAATCGCAGCGAGCTCAATTATGCAACGTTAGCAGCAAACGCAAACTCAGCTCACTAATAACAAGCGAGAAAAGTAATCAGCTAGTTCAGCGAGACGCTTCTCTTCCGAAAGGAGAAAAACTGCATATTGCGGCAACCCGGCCCTTATCTAGCTGGGCGAACGAGAAGCGAAGCAACGCGGCGCACCGGGAACTGTCTGGGGGCTACCAGAATATTCCCCTCGCCAAATCAACTCGGCTGGCGCAAAGCTCCTTGTAAAGCGTCGCCAACGTTTTCTCCTCCACTGCGTGTTCGCCCGCTTGTAACAATAAGCAACATGGCGAATCTGATAACTAGAAGAACACAATCAAACTTTTAAAAAATGCCGACTAAGTTTTCAGAGGGCTTTTCATTTGAATCTATACAAACAACACATCTTATTATAGTTACGTTTTTAATAAATAATTATAATGGAAAATAATGTTAATAATATTGAATAATTTGGATATAATTGGAGTAATATTCATTAATTTATAATCTAAATATATTGACAATTATTGAAGCATAATAATATTTAAATATACTTTGATGTTGAGTAATAGGTACAAATTGTACACAACATGTGCTGACAATTGTTGAAATGGAATCCTATTTATTCATCAATTAAACTGCTATTATAGCCGGAAGCCTGACAGCCTAGCCCGTCTTCCCCGTGATCTGGGGGTTTGAGCATTTTTTTTTCTGTGTTCTAGCTGTAAGGTGTGTTAATCTGCCCCCACCCCCAGAGGCGGATTTCCAAACAGGCGCATGAGGCGCGCACCTCGAGCCTCGTAAATTAAGGGGCCTCAAAATGTAGTTCTAAAATAGTAATAATTTAAATTTTGAAAAATATGACATTTTTTTAATAAAACCTTTCATTTTTACACCACTAATACCACTCCCGGTTCATCTTTCTCAATCAAAAAATCATGCAATATTAGTACCTCTCTCATTCTGAGAAGGAGTCAACCAGGAGGGGGGAGACATTTTACTTCTTTTATCTTGTACGAAACTAAGGAGATAGATATCATACTACACCCTCCTGCACACACGGACCCTATGAAGTACAGGAATAGCTCTCAAGGTCTCAAGGCAATGAACGTGTTTGTATAATAGGACATAGGACGCATTTTAGTTAGAGACCTTGGTTAGAAAATCGTTGCTCAAGGAGGTTAGTTTCTCCAAAACATCCTGTAGCGATTTAGTGCTTCACGTTTGAAAATATTAACTTTGATTTGTGTTGTGGAAAGGAATTCATTTCTGTGTTTGAATTTTGAGCAATGTGAAGACTGGTAAGCATATAATTTTTTAATACATTTTCGTTTCTATTTTCGTGTTTGTGAAAATACTGTAATCGTGGCTTTATATTTTTTTGGCACATTTGAAGGTTAAAAACAGGGCTCATTTACAATACGAATCGTTAGGGATTGGCATTGCTCAAAAAGATAAAATAATCTGGTTTTTTTCTCCTCTTAACTGAAGGGGGAAATATTTCAACTCAGACAAATCGTCAAAAGTCCAGCTAATATTTTTATGCGACTAATTTTTTAAAAATATTTCATCCATGTTACAGAAAAGAAAGTTTTAATCGTGAACTTCAAAGCTCAAAAGGCAAAAAAATGAGAATGACATAATAATTTACTCAATAAATGTATTATAACATTGAAAAACGA
Organism: Argiope argentata; assembly: GCA_026289955.1. NCBI lineage: Eukaryota > Metazoa > Arthropoda > Arachnida > Araneae > Araneidae > Argiope > Argiope argentata. The sequence goes on along the minus strand of JAOUZG010038069.1, from coordinate 98,082 downwards.
GCTAAAATAGAAAATGAGAAAGAGTGGTTGAGCAACTTGATATAGCATGTGTACCTAAAAGAATCTAGGAGTAAATTGAAATTCAATATTTATGTGAAGAAAAAAAACGTTGTGCAAGCTGAAGTAGAATATGAATTCTAACAAATTAATGAGCGAGTTGAAGAAGAATGCGTACTTGAAAAGATAAATGAGCGTACTGAAACAAAATGTGCACAAGAAAAAACCACTGAACAAGCTGAAGTTGAAAATGGATTCGAAGAAATTGACGAGAGAAATGGAATGGAGAGTTGAATGCAAACCTAAAAAGATAGACGAACAAATTAAAACGGAATAAGCACAAGAAAAAGCCGATGAGTAAGCTGAAGCAAAATGCAAAATTGAAGAATTTTGAGCGATCTGAGAATGGAACCGAAGAATTAACAACTTGTAATTTTAAACAACAAAATAAATTATCAGGTGATTCTGATAACGTTTTAAAACAAAACCAAAATATATTTATTCCCAAAAGAGAAAAACAGTTCCATTTTATAATAATTGATTTAGAGTATAATGAAATTTTAGGCATATATCTCTGAAAAATATTGCGCAGCTATGGTACAAAATAGCCCCTATTTTTTAAAAACCGCCTTAACACACCCTGAACTTCATTATCCTTTTACATACTGCCAAGTAGAATGAAAAAAATTAATTTTAATTTTCAATTTTATGTACCTTTGTTCCCCTCCCCCTCTTTTTTTTAACACAAAAAATCGGATACAAAGCCTAACTCGGTGAAAAGTATGTATAAAAGAGTGCATTCTGTAAATATAACTGTAGGGAAGGGGGGGCCTCAAATTGAAATGTGCCTCGGACCTCAGAAACTCCAAATCCGCCACTGCCCACTCCCTGTAAAAAAGGGGCTGTGCAAGCGAATGCGATGAGTGTGTAGCATAAGTTGTACTCTTGGCCCTAGTTGGTGCTACTTAAAAACAATGGACGCTGATTAGGCTTAAATCGCCGACTACCTCATCGAGCTTGCCCATGGAAAGTGCCATAAGAAACAACAACAAACTACAAGTATAATACTCAGCATTACTCATTAAAAATGCTATGAAATGTTAAAACATAATGTCAATTTATACAGAATGATGAAGTACAAAATTTAGCAGTTTATCATTAAAATATATCGACAATTTTAGCAATTTAAAAATATTTATTTATGGAATAATTTTGAGTAATAATGCTCAGATTTAAAAAAAAGAGAGAGAAGGATTACAATTGTGAAAAATTAATTATATATTATGATTTTTTTTTATTTTAGTGCAATATTCTGCAGATTTTAAGTGCAAAGCATAATGTTACAAATCTAGTAGTCGCTATCAAAAGAATCAGACAGTTGCACACCATTTAAACTAGTTGAAAACTATCACCCGAGAAAATCACCAACACAGTCATAGTTTTATGTCCCTTCTCCAGTTTCATCCGGTTTTCATGTCGGAATCATTCTTATATTACTTGGCATGTAAGAATTGGCATATTATTATACTTGTTGGCAATCTATGACAAATCCATATATATCATGGCATTTTTTTAAAAATTTTGGCAAAATAGAATTATCAACAATTTAACATTTGAAATTTTATTTTGCCTATATATTCTAAGAATCTTTCTGATGCAAATAATTCGGAAGGTATTTAAGTTCTTGTAATTTAGTAAAGACTCTAAACTTCATTAAGAATACGAATATTCATAATTAAAGAACAATTTTTGATTGCTGTTCTTTACGAATATGCGTAATTAATATACTTATTAATATACGAAATTAATATACGAATATTCATAATTAAAGAACAGTTTGGGCCCATTTCATGTCTGAATGAAATTAAAATGTAGCGGAAATGGTTGATTTGATACAAGAGCAGTTCAAATGGCACTCGGAAATGTTTTCCAATTTTCTTTAAAAACTTTCTTGCGCGTGACAACAATAAATCATATTCTATTATCCTTTAAAAATGAATTAATTGATAATAAGTAAGAAAAATTCTTCTTAAGTAATTTATAAAAGTGACGCAGAAAGAAAATATTTTCAAAATTTATTTCTATTTTGAAATTTCTGATTTAAAAAGACCCCGCTTAAAACGTTATAATTTCTTTAACACTTAAAATGTTGTATTATTCAAATTTAATTGAAAAAGTTAACGAAATTTATATAGAAAGAAATTTCTGCTTTATTTATGAAAATGGTCCTTTTTCTCTAAACATTTTTAATTATTAATATGTCTCTCAATTTTTTTCTTTAGGTTGCAAGAGCTTCTCAGTGTGTGTTTGAAGAATTGAAAAAGGTAAAGTTCTCGTATTCTACTTCATTTCTTTATATTTTACTTTATTTCATAAAAATTGAAGTTTCTTATTATTACCATTTACTTGACCATAATTACATAAAGATATACACACTATCTTTGAATATAATTTAGAAATAGGAATTGTAAATAAAATTTTTACATCTGAATATTAATCGCTCATACTATGTGTACTGGATATAAGAGGACTTCGCTCTATGATCGAAATTTCGAATAAATCTTTGCATCTATATAAATAAAAATGAATCTCCAAATGTATTTCTAAGCGCAAAACTCGATAACGGCGAAACTCGATTCGGCTAATTTTTTAAAAATATTTTCGTTAAGTCACCAGAAAGATACTTATAGTAAGAAAAAATATTTCCAGGAAGATAGTAAAATGCCACTTTTCTTACTTTCCCACCAAAAATTTTGTTTTTTCCCTCGCCCATGAGATTAGGCTTAACATGTTTTCGACCGATTATTTCAAAAGGTTCTGCTCATTTTCTTAAAGTTTAATGCATTTAAAGTGAAACAATGTTAATTAATCTATTTTTCGGATTTATTTTGAAGTACTTTCGAATTAAAATAAAACAGAATAAAGGAAATAAAAAATTTCTAATTTGTTTTGCGTTACCTCAACTGACTTTGAGAATTCACGTCTCTACAGTGTGTTGTTATTGTTGCCAACTGTGTTTTCACTTTTAATTAGGAGTTAAAAAAAATATGTGTATAATACTGTCATAGCTATCTGAATCTCGATCGACAAATAAAATCGACTTGACTTACTTTCCGGTTTTGCTTTATTTCAGGTACACTCTTTAAATAAATTTTTTTAAAGTTAGTTGTGGGCTTTCCCAAACGTACGAAGTCGCGGGTAAAAGATAGTTTAAAATATAATTCGTAGCAAAATTTTTGTGTTCAAATATTTTTGATACTAAGAGTTTATTTAAAATTTAAAGAAATAAATGCCTATTTCTCAAACTTGAAGTATTCTTCTAAATTATTGCAAAACTGGACTTAGAAATACATTAAAAACCCTTTTTTTATTTCTTATATATAAAATATAAAGTATTCATTATCGCAAAAAAATGTGAAGTTGAGTTTCTGACGAATTGCCCTTCTCCACATCTCCCTGATTACAAGATGGTTTTCTACCTTGCAAGCAATCCGCTTGTATCTTGAATCATTCTGTTGTTATACAGTTCTGTAAGATTTGACACCGATGGGATTCTTTCTGGAGATCCCTGGATAGTTTGACTTCTCTTTCTTTCTTCTAACAACTTTCCTTTCTTCTTTTCTTCTTTTTTTCTTCCCTCCTTCTTGTGCTCATCCAACTGGTTAGATAATTTAGTATTATAATCACCAGGGGAACAGGGTGATGTTATGTTATGTTATTATTACTGCTTTATCGTGAGGGGAAAAAAGACCACATCTCAACTTTGAAAGTTATTTTAGAGATATTTAAAGAAGGTTTCAACACTAGTAGAGTTAAAAGCTGTTGCCCTTGACAAATTAATCTTTTCTGGCTTTCTAATATCTAATTTAGAATAAATAATCTCAAATGTTTTGTCCCAGGTTTTTTTTTATCTTCCCACTTGAAAGACTGATAATGATTACTGGCCATAGAAAATTTATAAACAGGATTTAAATTTCTTTAATCAATCCATATTTCTTCTTGACACTTAGTTTTTTTAATACTAAATAGAGCTGCTCTTTTTCAAAAAATATTTTTCTGTTTTCGAATTGAATATCTTATTTGTATTTCTCTGTCCCAGATTTCTTAAAAATCATCAAATGCTGAACGGATGTTACAATTTTAACATTAAATATTTCGCACAATAATTAACATCATGTACCTCGAATGAATGATCAGTAAACATTTCTAATAAAAATTCATCTTCATAGGCTATGTTTGAATTTAAGAACAATTTTTAGTTTTACTTATCAAACTGAATTACATGAACTAGAATAGAGAAGAAATTCCTGTAATACTTCTTACAGTATGTAAAAAAAAAGAAACATATCTATAAAAATTTTGTTTTTTATGTATAAAAGATCAATTTCACTATTGTATTTGTAAGCAAAAAATGAAATTATTCACTATCCTTTTAGGCTTCCTATTATTACAATATTATTTATTATCCCATTTCCGATAAATATAGTTCCACTACTATTCTGATATATGATATTCCACTACTATTCTATACTTCCACTACTTTTCTGATAAATATAGTTTTGGTAGGAAATAATAAATATAGTTAGATAATATAATACGAGATGGCAGCACATACCATGATTGGAGTTGGAGATCCAATAGTGCAAAACCCGACGGAAAGAATGAAAGTTATATGAAATACAGATAGGAATTTTTTTAAATAAAAAATATTTTCATAAATGGCGTTAATTTAATAATTTTTAAAATTAAATTAATATCATGAAAAGTTGGTGAATGAAAATAAATATTTGTTCGCAAATTGTGTGGAAGTAATTGAAAGACGATTATCACTTTCATGGGCAGATGATTCATTTAAATTTAAATTATTTATAATAGTGAAAGTCAATAACAATGGTTAATTTTAATAAATAAAAAAATACTTATTATTATGTTAAAAAATATACTTCTTATTATGTTATATATTACTTTTCTTATTTTTCTTGCTTTGTTTTAGACATGCCGATAAATAATGCCACTGCTCAATTGATATTCGACAGACGTCCTCACAGAGAGAATCTGTAGAATCGAATTTTATGGTTATTGGAATTAATAAAGATTTTATATTCTGTATTCTTCAATGGAATGTGCTTTTTTTTTTAAAAAAATCTTGTAATAAAAGTAAAAATAAAAAAAATGAATTTTTGTTGCTGTCTTTGGATATATCTGTATTCAAATGCTTTAACACGCAACCATGAAATAAACAGAACTGTATATATCCCTTCTACGAATACAAGTGAAAGTTTGAACATGAAAATGTTTTTAATAATCCTCCTAGAAAAACTAAAGGCTTCTTTAGACTGAGCATGATTTAGCATTCAAATATAGATTTTTTTTTTAAATCACAAAAGAAACTTTTCCAGTCACATAACAAAATCGTAAGTTCAAATAATTATAAGTCATTATTTCGATATTATCAGTAAAAGTTTCTCGTTTTTATATTCATTTTCGAGATGCGAGACTCAGAATATAAAAATCAATACTATAATTGCCCAGATATATTGGAACAGTTTATACAAATTGGACTGTATAATTACAATAAGGATACACGTGTATAAGCGTAATGAAATGAATTCAGTAAAAACAATTTTAAATACATATTTGTATTAGTGTATTAAAAACAAAAATTTTCCGATTTTAATTCGTTTTATTTTTTTGTTTTTAATATGTCAATAGTTTAAAATAAATATTATAGAATCGTTCAATAATATTTTTTTTTTGCAAATTCACTATTATTTAAAGACTTTTTTTTATATAAAAACTAATTAAATTGATCAGTTAATTACTAATTAAGTTCTAAAATTTTGTATTATTATGGAAATTACCGAACTGTATAAAATTTTAAAACTCTAGCATATCAGGAAGTAAAAAGGCAATTTCAAAAATTACCTCTTAATAAATAAAAGTTTAGAAAGATAACTAATTATGGTGTTGAATATATATATCCAGTAACATGCATAAGCACAAAGAAGGGTCATTAATTAATCAAAAATAATCTATGATGCTTATTCTCCGAATTTCGATAGCCTTTTTGAAAATACTTTTCTATTATGTGCAATGCTATTAATTGCCTTTTCCTCGCCTTTTTGTTCAAATATTTAAAGACATATTCAAACATTTTAATTATTCAAAATCGACACCTTAGCTTTTACCATCGTTTCAAATAATAAAAAAAGGTTTACGATTGAAATTAAAATTTATATTGTATACAAGAATTAAAACTTATTTATTGTATCAAAGATTTCTTCTGAAATTCATGAGCTAGAAAAACTCTATGGTAGTTAATTAGGGCTATAAATAAGAGAATTATATGTGATTAAGATTTTTGAAAGATAATGATTAAGTGTCGGAACTCACGATATACAGACATACGCCATGCGTAGTTTTTCTGTGATTATAAAGAGAGTAGCGTTAATGAAACATTCAGCTCTTTGATAAATCTCTTAATGTGATTCAACCACCTTATACCAATCCTAAAGCAATTGTATTAATGTTTACTTTTATTAGAATAGTGAATGGACTAGCGAATCCATCTTTCTTTTAAATTGATTGTCTTCCCTTTTTGAAAGCTTTCAAATATCTTTTAGCTGTGCTGTAGAGAATAACAAATTCTCCATAATCTTCCTTCCGTACGCTTCAGTTTATGGTTTTTAAAACAACTTCAAAATTTCAACAGGTTTTCGGACTGTCACATCCATCTTCATTGTAAGCGAAAGTGAAACAATGCGTATTTAGCTGCCCGTCAAGGTCACAGCAGTGATGCCATAACCATACACTAAGCGACAACTATTCTTTACATAATTCGTTACACACGTTATGTTGTGTTATTTCTTTTTCTGATTTTTTTTAATTGTCTTCAAAACATAATTTTCATTCTTTTCTGACAGCCTTTGCAATTCCTGTTTTTAAGGCATTTTTTTGTTTTTTCATTTCTAATTTTTTTCTAAATTTTTGTTGTGCTTTTAATTTTTCTAAAACATTTCTTGACAATAACAGATTAAAAATATTTGTAGTTATTTGTCAATAGTTTTTAATATGGAAATAAGAAATTATTAAAATAGAAAATATTAAAGTTTTCTCCTTTATGAATATTTAGCTGTATAATTTTTTCTTCTTCTCGATTTACTTTACACATCTTTAACAAAGGTTTATGAAAAATAAATGTTAAAAAATCGAAATGAAAAACTCAACTTTTTTCAACTACGTTGAAAAAAAAGTAATTATACAATATAATTTAAGCTAATTATTTATTTCCAAGATATAATCAAGACGATACTCGAATGAATTCAATGCTAATGAATTAAATCTATAAATTAATCAAAAAATCCACGCATTTATGTCAATCGTTTCTTGTTGTCACATTTGTTACACAAAATTTTGTCAATGCTGGACTAGTTTTATAAGAGAACATAACAAATTTCAGTCGTCCTGCTCAGTTTTCTTTTAATTTATTGCTTTCGCAAACACTGAAAGCAAACAATTTTTTAAAAACGTATCTATTTCAAACTCAAGGACACTTAGAATATAAAAATTCAGCAAAATATCTTTTTTTTTTCGATGATTACAATTTTTCATTCTTCGTACTTAATTTAGTAATAGGCAAAAAATATTAATACTTTTACTTTAATTAATAGGATTATAGATTGCATTGACCTTCAGCTCTCAAATTACTCTGAGAATAGATCACATGAAAAAATATATTTATGCGATTCGCATAGCTGCCAATTGAACACGTGGCATTAAAAGGTGACTCCTGATTAAAATTAACGCTTTTTAAAGAGAAAGTAGATTCTAGAATACGTCTACGTACAATATCTAACTCATTTATTAATGAAAATTATATTACTTTAACTTTAAATTGAACTGTTTTTCTTAGAATAAATTAAGAATTTTGAATTCATCGAATCTAAAATATTTGCATTGCATCAGGTAAACTTGATGTTCTGGAACCGTCAGACGATTTCTGAAATGTGTTTTCATCTGCGTCAATTATTTTAAAATTGAAAAAAAAACAATTATTCATGTGGATATTTGTTGCTTAAGAATGGTTTTAATAAAAGTAGAAATATCAATAAAAATCTATTAGTCTAGGCGATTGCTTGTTGTTCTTTCTTTTAATAAACAGTTTGATCGGAATGTGAGTGTGCAGATTGATCTTAATTAATCTAGCTGGAAGGAGAAATCATTTATGCGATTTTTAATCTACTTAATCTTTAATCCTTATAATTATTCATTTATAAGGACGTATGTTGACTGTCTACTCATACTAGGCAAGCACATTATGTACAAGCCAAAAACTGTGTGTTTTCCTTTCTTTTATTATACAGCTATATAATATAAATTTTCTTGAAATTAAAAAAAAAATCATAGCTACATAACATTTTTTTACGAAAATGTGATTTCAAAAATTAAATATAATGATAATCGTCCGCTTTTATTTATTATCAATGTTTAGTGATTTTTAATAGTTATAAGTCAGTTCAAGGTATATGCTTGAATTTCGAATTTAACTTGATTAATACTGAGGTAAAATTAAAATTTGTGAAAAAACTGTTTGAATTTTTGCAATCTTTTCCCTGTTAGCTAAATACTTGAAATGAGAATTAAATTTTAATTTTTATAATAACTTTTTTTCAATTGGGCCAGGATAATAAAGTGTTAGATTCGTCTCCCTTGGGCTGCAAGTTAGAACCCGCCAGCCGAAGACTCTCCATGTGTGTGTGGTGGCTGGTACACATTAAATCTGTTGTGGTCATAAAGTCCTCCACATCGAGAGCAATACCACTAGGGGCACTGGGTCAGAGGTGAATATTTGTTCCAGAATAAATTACGATATGTGGATAAATGAATGGAATGCATAAATGAAGTCCGCCCCGTAAAAAGGGTTTCTGACGTTTGTGAGCTAGATGTCAAACTTCAGCCCTCGAATGCTCAGAGGTTTGTTCCCTAAGAAGCCCCCCTCCGGGAAAGGCATCTCGTAATTGGTGATGAGATGCTTTCGATATCGTGGTTGGATCTCGCCAACCCGGTGGGTGCACTGATAGGGAGGGGACAGGCTACTCCCATCGATGAAGGGACGTACTTCCTTCGGGAAGGTTTGTACCGTGACCGGTGTGGCCATTAGGACTCAACCACAGTTCCCGCTAATTGCTGTTGTGGAGGTCCGGTCATTCAATGCTTATGGTTAATCCGTATGCCTTCGAGATGGGGAGGAGAGTCTGTTCTATGACTACTTTCAGAAGCTACTGAACTCCTTCATTCAGTGTAAAAGCTGAACACGAGAACAACAAAAATAACAAGAATTCATTTTACCCGACGGCTTTATTACTAAATAGTACATTCAATCAAAAATGCTTAAAAAATTTCCAAATTTTAAAATCTTTAAATGCCTTTTATGTGTAATGTATCACTTATTTAAAAAATTTTACTAGACAATATTTGTATTCAAAGTATTGTGATGTTTCTTCATTATAACTCCATTTAGGACTTAAAATTTTTTTAAAAACAATGGTTATTATTTTATTTCTTAAAATTGATTTGTTTTTAATAATGTAAAGTTTATCAAAATAGTTAAGTTTACAAGTAAATATTTATTAATATTTTTAGTGTACAAACTTTCTTTTTCTCTTGTACGCATATTGGTGAGTTTCTTTTGTATTGTGCGCATTTTTAAAGATTCAATAATTTTTCGGACAAACTGAATTATCATTGTTGCCTCGTCAAGTTTCAATTTTTAATAAATATTTACTTTTAAATTAATTTTTATAACAATTATCTAAATTTATCTTTCTTTTATGAATTCATGTTTCTTAAAAATGTTAAATAATTAAAAAAAGGAAAGAACAATATAGTACATAATAAATTCTAGATTTTCATGAGAAAAAGACAAAGAAATATAAAGAAAAACATGCATCACCAAAGCAAAAATAAGTTATATCGACGTCGATGTTGAATATAAATACCACCTTCCTTATTTTTGAAATTCATGCTAAAAAAAACTTTAATTGAATATTCTCTTGAGATCGCAGAATAATCTATTTTACTGAACGTAAACTATATGACAAAATATGTTACATAAAGTGCATACAATATGCTTTAAATTCGTTATATATCTGTTGACATTGACGTCATAAGCATTTATCATACCAGCGCCCATATCAGGGAAGATGATGACAGAAATTCTATTATTCTCCAGTCATGCTTGCATGATTACATGTTTTATTTTCTCTTTTGAATAGAAATGCGCTTTGTTTCCTTTTGTCTTGTGAAGTATAAAGTTGTTTCCGTTGCTTTATGATGTCTGCTGTATATATGAGAGAAGCTTTACCTCACAAACAACATCACTATAGAAACTGTACAATTGAATACGTCGATTCAAGAAAAGCTACTGAACTTTTTTGTGAAACCTTTTTCTAACGTCTAGCGATACCACGTGATAAATTGAGAGGGGTGGGAGGATATGTCAAAGTCGATTATCTGTACATTGAACTTGAAGATTACTTAAACAGAATTCGATTTATAGAAATTTTAATGCTGTGTTTACATACTACAAATTTTGAATTATTTTCTATATAGAAATAACTATGAATAGTTTAGTTTTTTAAAGTCCCAGTCAACGAATCTTACTTTTAAAAATGTATAAATAACAATTTCAAAATATTTAATGCCATATTTGACGAACTTTATAGTTTTAGCACATTTTTTTCACATTTCTATTTTGATGGCTTTTATTAAGTCGAAGTTCCACTTCACTTTTAAAGATTTGTGTATCACACTCAATATTGGAAATATAAATCCTAACTGAATTTATAGAAGAAAAAAAAGCCTAACGTTCCAAGATAACAAGGGAATTCTCAGAATAGAAGCTAAGAATAATGTATGATTCACTGACAATCTATATTCCTTCATTTGAATATTCCTTATATTTTCATATTTAAGTAATGAATATTTTTCATTCCTTAAATTTTTATTTAATTTATTTTCCTTCTTCTGAACAAAATCAATGGCCGCTCTTTGGCAGCAAATATTTGGTCGATATATAAAATTCTCACCAGATATACAGAAAATGATTTTTATATCGAAAATCCAAGATTCATAAAAGTATACGTGCAAATCTTATTCAATAATAAAACTTTTTATATCGAAAATCCATGATTAATGAAAACATTTCGTTCATTGTAGTGAGATTCTCGATAAATAAAAATTTGATACATGGGATTTCATGTAGCTTCTTCTCTCCTCCTCTCATATATGAAAAATACAAAGAGAATGTTATGTAATCGTTAAAAAATTAAATCTCTAGAATTTAACGTTTTAGAGCATCGTAAAAATCAAAGAAAAAATAACAGTTGAATTTATTCATTTTAGCTTGTTTCATTTTTGCAAAGATGTTCTGAAGTTTCTAAATTCTGAACATGCGTATATTCTCTGTGACATAATAAAATTTTAAATTAATTCTGACTTTTTGTTGTTATTTTTCATGGTCATTTCCATGGATAAGCTCTCTGACGCAGTCGGTAAATTTAAGCCAAGAGTACTTCTCTTGATTTAAGTAGCGCCAACAAAGACCAAGAGTATGCCTTTTGCTACTCACTCATCACATTCGCTTGCACAGCCCCTTTTTACAGGGGGCCAATTTCACACTCCTCAGAGACAGAACACAGAAGAACAATCATGCCCGAACCGGGATTCGAACATGGGACGCCCACATCATGGGGAAGATGCGCTACCCGTATGCCAGGACGTCGGCTATCACAACTTAATTAGCATTTTCTAATTAGTTCTTTATTCCTTACGAATAATATTATCTGATATTGAATTTTAGAAAATGATCCCTATGTATATATTCTAGTCAATTAAAAAATAACTATATGTGTGCAAACTTTGCAAACAGATGCGTAAAATTTGTATGTGTAGATAAATGGATCAGAAACATTTTGCTGACCCTTTTACATTATAAAATTCATGCAAAACTCAAATTTTTAAAATTTTTTGTTATTAAATTTAACAGAAGACAAATTTTTCAAACAAAAAAACAGTTTTCAAACGACTGTCAATCTTACTTAATGAAACTTAGTAATTAAGACTATAGGTCTGTAAGCAGTGTTTAGGTAGATAAACACTTGTTCTTCTTTTTATTCACAACTTGTGTAATCCGTGTGTATATTATTATTTTTTTCAATATTTTAAAATTAAATTTAAAAGTATTTTAACTTCTGAGTTGAGCTAGTTGAATTGAGTCATAATTCAATCAGTTTAAATCGTAGAAGAGTGGCATTTTTTAAAAATTCTAACAAAAAAATGAAAATTTTTTAATCTATCTAAATGTGGGTGTAGCAATTGAGAAATCTTAACGTTCTTAATTTTTTTCCAATGTTATACTTATTAATTGAAACAATATAAAATATGATTTCTCGTCTACAATATTATTTCAATGAGAATATAAGTTTTTCTCTAAAAGTTTAGAAAGACACTATAGACGAACCTCCTATATATTTTTCTGTCATTGTAGATTTATTATTTTAGAATTGCACATAAATAATTAAAGGCTTATTTTAAAAGAATTCTTCAATTCAAAAGTATTCGGGAAACAACATCTCTAAATCTTAATGTTTAGAAATTTAAATAGAATTTTTTTGAACGCATGGAGTTTAGCTTTTCAAGTCATATCTCTTGTAAATATTTTATCGATTAATGGGCAAAATCAATTGCTCATCATATAAAATGGCCACTTTGTATGCCATTTTTATGGTCTTGATTTATGTTACTGCAATCGTTGCGTCTGCAGAGTAGATGGATTTGTTGCTATTGTTTTATCAATTGTCCTTTGATAAAATATTTTCATATTATTAAGAAATATTCAAAACTATCAAGCATTTGTGAAGATTTGCCATATTATAAAAGTTCTTTGGTGATACGTGGAGTCAATGATTCCACACTACCATGAAACTGATACTTAGAGAAAAGACTTTCAAATCTTTAAGCTTAATGCCGAAAAACCTATTGTGAAGATATTCACAGAATAAAATATATTTGGAGATATGTCTGAAGAGAATGGATTACAAGTCACTAAGTTATTGATTATCTCTTAATAAAAGAATTTCATTTAATAAGCTCAATGCCAACAATCTATCAATTTACTATAAAGATGCAAAATAAAAAAAATCCTTCATATGAATAATCAACGTAATGAAGATTCTTAATGAAAGAAAATAAGATTAAAAAAACAAAGTATTTGTCAAGTTCATTTACTCTCTATTACAGATAACTTCTGGATTCAACGTATTAATTCTTATAGCTATATCTATTGCTGTTGTTACTAATGGTTCGTGCCATGGACAAGCGCGTTGATGGTCTACAACTATTTTAAGCCGAATGAGCGTCTCTTGTTTTTGAAGTCGCGTCAAATGGGACCAAGAGCCTGATTTAGTGACACACTCATCACATTTGCTTGCATTAGTCCCTTTTTACGGGGGGAGGGTACAGTAATACAACTCACAGATAGTACACAGAACAACAACCATGCCCTAACTAGGACTCGAACCCAGGGCAACGAGTTCACGAGGAAGAAGAGCTGCCTCTGTGTCAAGACGCCGGCATCCTGTTTTCTTTTATTCAAATGTACGTTGTGAGAGTATTATATAAATATCATCAATTCGTTTTCTTAGATGGATTTATAAAAATATTGATTTTAAGATTATTTAAATCTATTTTCCCTTGATCCCTTGATCTGATTGAAAATAGTATAATGTTGAAAATGAATTATTGATTATTTCTTAGAGATGGCTGTCACCTTCTTTGTTTTGAAATATCATTTCTAATGCCTTTTTCGTTGATGTATGAATTTTAGTAGATATCTTATTTTAAATAAAAATAGCGAGACAGTATTCTAAGTATCATAAAAAAAAATCAGAAATTTAAATGCTGAAAATTGGAAATAATATCGAATATTCAAATATCCACTCAATGCAAATTATTGTCCATTCACCTCTCTTACTAAGAACACCATAATACAGTTTGTTCATTGAATTAATACATTTCATAAAACTATAATACATTAAAATAATATTTGTTGAGAGAGGCTATTGAAAACATGAAGCATAATTCATTGGTAACTATCGAGGAAAATAAACAAGAATGAAGTAAATGTAATTATTTTCCCATCAAGTCTTTTATCAGCAGGAAGAAAATTAGCATGAAAACAGAAATGCAAACATTTTGGATACAATTAAAGTTTCCTAACATCACGTGCCAGAATGAAAACAGACTATTTTTTAAAAGCAGAATTACTAAATTTCCTGTCTGTCAAACTTTTCACTGGATGCTAAAATATTCCTTTATTTGGCACACGCCATCAAGCTTTCAAATGAATTAGAATGCAAGCAAGGGTTGTTGACAAAGAATTCAAATGCATGCCGACACAATCAACCGATCAGATGAGATTAAAATCATTGAAAACTTGTTGATACAGGTGATGGATTGCGCATCCAGAACTAGATCACTGCACGCAAAAAAGCCTTTAAATTCTGATTCCGAGGCTCGTCTGAAGAAGACATCTAGATTTCACCCTCTTGTTGGCGATTAAAATAAGTCAAAATGAGAATCCTCCTATGTTTGTGTGTGGTGCTGAGTATTGCAGCTGTAGCCCTTGGCCAGATGAATCCTTTCGGTGGCATAATGAAGCAAGCCGCTGACGGTATAAAACAAGCTGCAGGTATGTTCCCTGGCATGGGCCAAGACGGTGGCCAGTTTGGATCTATGTTGCAGCAGTTCGAAGGTTTGGCGAAACAAGCTGGAGGTGCAGATCAAATGGCAAAGTTATTCGAGGAGCACTTCCAAAAGTTCAGCGAAGAGGGCCAGAAGACGATGCAACCTTTTATGCAGAAGATGAATGAGCTGAAGGACCAAGGTGCCTCGCCAGATAAATTCATGGCTCTGATGGAAGAAATGAAGAGTGCCGTTGGACAGTAAGACCATGCATTCCATGGATGGAGCATCTCTAATGCCAGTGAAGTATTTTGGCTGTTAAATTTTGCTGAATCTTCGAATTTTCAATTGTAAGCTGGTTTTATATCTCTGAAATATAAATTATTTGTAGTTGGAAATATATGTTGGTTTAAATTATTGCAAGACAAATCTATTTATTATTTTATCACTACTTTTTAAGATTTTTTGGGGAAGGATTTCTAATTATTATATAAATCAAAGCTTTTGTAAAAATATGTATTGCAGTTGTAGTTTATCTGTTAAATTTTTCTTGCACTGACGATTACAACGGAGGTAAATACTGTGCAAAATGTTGCGAACGATCTATCGCTGATGAATAATGGAATATGCTTCTCTAGACGTTTTTATATATAAGGAAAAAAATAGCAAACAAATATAAGTTTATTGAATGTTAAATACAGCTTAGAGAAATCGAGAAATGTTTAAAAATACGTCCTGTTCAAGTGCGTCTTAATTGGTTTAAATACTTTGTATTTATAATTAGAAATATTTAACTGCATGCAACAATATATTGCATAATATTTTCCAAAATCCAACATACTTTCGAAATTCAGTTGTTACTGATTTTAATAATAGATAAACGTGGGCGAAATAGTTCGTCCCTATTTCTTCTGAAAACAAGAATCTCGAACTCAGATGTGACTATGTTAAACTATAGGGCATTGATATTAAATGAAAATTCCTGTAGTTACAATTTTTTTTATTTAGATTATATAAAATTAAGAGGTAAAAATAAAAGAATTCTTTTATTCATTAATAACTAGGATTTTTTTTTACATTTATTTATTTTAATTCTCACTTTATTTTTAAAAAACTCTTTAAGTAAAACAACTATTAGACTTAAATCTTTTAAAAAGGTATTCAAGCTAACTCAAGAGTTGATCTATCAAGTTTTTCTTCATAAAATTCGGGAATTAAAATATAATTAAATTTTAGTCCAATTTTTAACGAATCATTTTTATCTGATCTATTTTGTACGGATATAAATATAACCAAATAAGACAATATATATAAAGTTTAAATAAAAAAAGACAATAAAAGTTTGATTAAAATTTAATTATATTTTAATTTTTGAATTTTGTGAATAAAAACTTGATATATCAACGTTTTCATTAGCCTGAAAGCATTTTAAAAATATTTAAGTTCAATATTACTAATTTATATTCAATAAATGACAAAAATTACTAATAAATATATATCAATATATTGTAATTTTTAGTAAAGAGAATAAAAAATGAGGGTTCTAAGGCAGTTAACAATAAAATAACGAGTATAAATTTTGAATAATGCTTTTAGCAATGAATTGAAAAGTTTATTATAAATGTATGGTTGAAACAAAAATCGTAAAAGTATAAAGTGCAAATTGAAAGATTTTAAATGGTAACATAATGGCATGTATAAATACTTTTTTATGTAAGGCATGAGGAATTTTTTGTTTCGCATTATATTTATTGATATTTTATAGCTATCAATTGTACCTTTATAGTTACCTAAAAAAACATTGAGCCTTAACCGGGATTCGAATACTGACGCTATATTGTCGTATATAATCTTTTTTCAAAGTTAAGGTTCTAAACTGATGTCTTGAAGAAAATATTTTTGATAAATTTTTAAGATTTCAAAGAATAAACAGTCTAATTTGTGCATAAAGTACATATTTCATAGTTTTCTAGAGCAGCAACTATGCTAGTTTGCATTAGTAATATTCATATTCAGAAAATAACTTATTTTCATTCTTATAATTTTATGTCTTTAATTTCTTATTTTGAATACTTCATTTATCAAAAGTATAGATACTAAACACAAATCCGTAAAAGCGCGAGATTTTGATAGAAATATTCTGATAAATTGAAATTTAAATAGTTTAATAATATTTTTAACCCTTAAATAAATATTTAAAAATTTCTTTTTTTAATTATTACATTGAGTTTTAATTTCTTTATAATATTTCAAATTAATTTTCATCGATTTAAATATTATTAATCTTAAATAATTTTCGTTACCTTAAAATGTCGAACTATAATTTGCTTTAAAATCTGAAAGTGTTTAACCTCTTTCAAAGCTTAGAGGATATTTTGAGTTTTGGTTATAAAATTTAAATTTTCTATTCCGGTTATCCTAATTATTCCAAGTTTAAACCAAATTCCACCTTGATTTTGTAATGAGTCTTTCATTGGAGTATTAAAGAAAATAGAAAAGTAAATCCCCATCTTAGTCAGTCTCCTTAACTGCTATTATCACTTAACAAATTACGAGGATCGTAATGATATGACAAGTATTTTTTTTTATAATTAAACTAAATTCTTAGATAGCTTTTTCTGAAATTCTGCTTTTTAACACATATATGCTGATTAAGTCAAACATTAAAGTTTTGAATTTAAACACTATAAAAACTTCCCCAATTTATTTGAAAATGAAATTCAAAATTCACTTATTAATTGCACTAAAAAACAGTGTTTGTGTGAATTTTTTATGCCTGAATTACTTAATCGAATTTTTTTCCAATTAATTATATGTGTATATTATTTCATGAATGTCCAAGTTCGCCAAAACGATACTTTATTCTTTTGAAATAATTTTTAGTGAGATGCAATTTACAAATAATTGTGAACAAAAGAAATAAATTAAATCCATTTCTGTTTTTTAAATACCAAATACTGTATTAAATATTTCACAATAATTCTTTAAAAAAAGAATGAAAATCCATTTTTTAACTTACTTTAACATTAATTTTTATCATCGCGGAATTTCTACTTCTGATAGCAGAATCTTTTTTTACATAGGAAAGCGTCCTTTTAATACCTTTTAATTCTTAGAATTTATTTCATTATAAATGGTGTCATTCTAATTGACTTCCTGTGATGCGACAAAATATGATGATTTTGAAATTTACATCAGAAAGAGTTTGATTATTCGAATCGACAGAAAACAGATTTTTTTTCTGTCTTCAATTATAAACGTCTATGTACTCTTTGAAATCAGAGAGAACTTGAGGAATACGATTGATTGATAATTCTCCCACGATAAGAAATTCTCAACTTACCACAGAATCAAATTGTGTGAAATATTTGGCCATGACGATGAAAATTGTATATTCTTTCTTGTGCTGTGCATCGCTCTGTATTATCTCAATGGTGCAAACTTCGGAGCCACTTATGGTCAGTTATGAGAGGGATGATTTTAAGGAACCTGTCAACAATAGTCCTTGCTTGGAATCCGCAAGAAATGCGTTGAAGATTTTGATAAACCCACAAGCTGTTACAATCAGAAAAGATGATATAAAATCACTTCTGTTGACATGTTCGTTGGAAGCGCCGTTAAAAGTAAGATATTTGTTTTTTCAAGCCTTGGCGAAATGTTACAAACTGGAGCAGGATAAAGCAGCACCAGAAGAATTTCTGATGGGATTACGGCCAATTCTGATGCAAATTTTAGAGAATTTGGGAGTATCAGTTTCGCGGTAATAAGAACTTTCTGGTGGCCTTACTTTATTTTTATATCTATGTATAAAAATAACTGAGCGAAATACGAAACAAAATTTTCTGTATCATGTAACTACATGATAATGATTTTTACTGAATTAAATCATGCATATAAAATTGTTAATTGTTATTTCAAACCTTTTCTGTAGTCATCTTCGCTATGCACAGCTTTTGATCTAAACTTATAAAATACTTATAATGAAAGTGTGGACTTTGATCTTTATTTTATTAAAGAAGAAAAATATCTAATATTAAGAAATATTTTGTTTCGTTCATATTACACTTTTGCTAATTTCTTAATCATTTTAACGATTTTCTTCCCCTTTTAAATTTGATAAACACATTCAAATGTTTACTGCAATCCGTTATTAAATACTCCAGCTTTAAAAAGAAATAATTGAGAGTTTAATTCTTAAGTAATTATTCATTAGAATAAAAGTCTAAAGAACAATTTTTGTCACCTTTTTCATAGAATAAAATTGTAAATTCGTTGTAGTTTTATTATATGAAGAGTATTAAAATTAAAGATTATTTCAGTATTATTTTTATACCATTTTATATTATATTAAATATTTTAGCTATATGTCTCTTAGATAAAAAAAAACAAAGCTCTTCAAAAAAGATATCAACAATACGATTTTTTTCATCTTTTAACACTGCGCTTTGAAAACGCACTAAGAAATTTAAATCTTAAATGATTGACCAATATTCTTTATCAGAAGGAGTTTTAGAAAAATTACAATGGAATAGTTATTTTCTGAAAAAAAAAAAACAATTATTTTCTGTTTTATTCTAATATGAAATAGCGTTTATTAAAGTAATACTTTTAGTTAAAGTTTTTTTTTTATTTAAAATTAAATTTTCTGTTATATAATAATTTTTTATAATCTATCTTTTTTTCGTTTCAACACTAAGCAGTTAAATATCCAATCATCTGAAGAACTTGATTCTTTAATTTATTCTTTTGAACAATACTTTTTAATAAATTGCGAAAAATCAATTGAAAAAATTCATGTGTCTAAAATTTTGTGTTTTATAATTAATAACGATAACCTTTTATTTCTTAACATTAAGCTGTTAAGTGAGGAAATATTATTATTTTTTTATTGATTCTTTGCAACATTATCATGCATTAAAATTTTAAATAATACTCTTCACTCTTTTATTCTAAAATAAGTTTTTAAAAATTAAATTCTATACAACAATAAAGTTGTAAAGAATTAGGTCCTGAATTCATAATTTCTACAACTTTCTTTTAATTAAAAATTCAATTTTCTATTTATAAAAATATTTCCACTGAGGGATCAAGTTATAGATAGTACATGTAAAGATATGTATGTGCCCGCGTGTGTTTTATAAAAAACGGAAGGAATTTACGATATTCATAAAATCGTATCATTTGAGTAGATTTTAGATTGCATTTGTAGTTTTTGTTTTTATAAAAATTCCGAATTCTTAAATAGAAAAACAAAAATTAAAAATGTAAGCTTTGTTGGTTTAAACTAAAAATTTAGGTTTGTTCCGTAAGAAATTATTTACATGACTTTGACAATGAAAATAGATATTTTATATCAAATGTATAATTTTTAAGGCAGATTATTTTCTATAATTAATTTTTTTTACTTCTTTTTATCCTTATCAAAAAATTTAACCCTAACTTCAGTATATAAAGAATCTTAATATATTATAATGGTACCGCTAAATTTCATGTCTTAGGCTAAAGTTGTGGAAGTTGATAACTGCATCACATGGTCTGAGTAATTTTGAATATTTTCTTTCATTTCTATAAATATTTAAATATTATTTTAAAATGATACTGTGATAAAGTTTTGCCATTGCACCATTGGCAATTTCTAAACCAAATAATACAAATTATATTTTGCATATGCATGGTGTCTCAGCAAGACCGGATAAACTCTGCTCAACCAGATTCGTTGTTTGAAAGACATGCCCGAAGAACTGTACCTCTACGGCTCATAATCTTCCAGAAAAATGCCAGATAAAAATTTATAACGTCATATCCGATTTAAGAAAAAAACCTTTTATTCGGCCTCTGGATTGGGCGTCGAGGTCCTGTTCCATGCCCTCCCCCACTATCACCAGATCTGGCCCCTTTAAATTTCTTCTTATGGCCCATGGAAACTAATTGGTTTATCGAGACTCAGTTATATCAGAAATGGACTTAGTCCATTCGTCTCCACGGGGCGTTTAGTTTTGTGGGCACTACGATACTAGAACTTGTATAGTCAACCACTGCAAGACGCGTGCATGCATGCCTCCATAGGCGCGAGGCACATTTCGAACATCTTCCTATTTAAAATTATGCAAGTACTGATATTCATAATTCGAATAAAGTTTTTTTTTCGTAAATCGGATATGAGGTCATATATTTTCTCTCGCGTTTTTCTCGAAAACTATAGGTCATAGAAATACAGTTCTTTGGCCATTTTTTTATTCTTTCAAACATCGAAAATAGTTGTGCAGAGTTCATCTGCACAGCTATATAGGTCTTGCTGGGACACCCTATATACATAGAGAATTGTATCAAACATCTGTTTTCTATAAATATTACAAATCTGGTAAGAAATATTTTTAAAGACTCATATGCATCTAAAAAAGCAGAGCAGTATTTGGAAATGACAACATAGAAAGCTTAAAATAGAAGGCTTCAAAACCAAGAATCAATTAACAAAAAAAATTTCTAGCTGAAGAATTTGATGAATCTCCGATTTCATGATCCTAGAATCTGGAAGAGTTATAATTGGAATTAAGCCAATGTATTAGTTCTGACAGAAAATTCAAAACCTGAATAATACAATGACATAAAGCAGGTACTTACGTATTAAGCCTTCGAACTTTATCGCCAAATTTGAAGGCGTCGCCAATGAGTTTCTAAACCACTAATACTGGCAAACAACCGTCATTATTTAAAAAATTGTGCAAACCTTAACTGTCGTCCACCATTTTGTTGGTTTCGCTGTAGATCATTAAGCGCTTTTTCAGTTCAGATTTTTTGACTCGTTAAAATGATTAAAATTTGGGATTTGAAAGATTGGGGTACGAAAAGAGAACATTTGGATCCCTATTTGTCAGAATTTATGTGGCGCAGACTTCATAAAGACCTTTTATAGCCATTTTGAAAGACATGAAAGAGTACTGGCCACCTAAATAAATTGGCTCGAGCTGGTTGGCGACCGTTGGCCCATCGACGGTCTAATATGTAAGTGGTTCGAGATGATTGGCGACCGTTGGCCTATCGACGGTATAATACGTAAGTACCCTAAAGCATTGCTTCCAAGCATGCCTGATTCTTTCGCAGCTCTCTTATCGAATCCCTACTTTTCTATAGCGCCTTTTACAAAGTCTCATCAAGTACATTTAGCAAAATAATCAATAATTTTTAATAAGTTTGATGAGAATGAATGAAACATATTTCAGATCTTCAATAACAACAAATATAATTCGAACGGTAGGTTGGATAGTTTGAAATAAAAATAATAATAATAGCAATTGACACGCTTTCTAATTACAAGATATTTTTTTAAATTGTGTAATTAATAAGAGTATTTTTTCGATAATACCTTGACATTGCTAAAATTGCAACACAACTTCATAGAAATAAAAAATAGCGCAAGGAGTGAATTTTTTTTTCAGTTTTAACCAATATAAAAATTATATAATATTTCACCAACCTTCAATGATAAAGTTGACCGCAGCGTAGACTTTGGAAGCCGGTGACAAAAAAAGATATTAATTATTTGGTCTATTCATAAAAATGTAAATTTAATTTAAATTTTGGAAGAATATGTATCAGTAGTCGTTCATCTGAATATGATAAATTAATATAATAAAAGGATTAAATCATCATATTAAGTTATCGGAAATATAGATTTGTATTAAATTTGGAATTAATTCGTATCTCTATTCTATTTTATTGCTGATTGTTCGTCAATATGTAAATGAAATTAACTCAGAAACGAGACCAAATAGGTAAATGGAAATTGATGCTTTGTTTTAATATCAAATTGTGGTTTGTATCAAGCTTTAGTCCCAATAAGATAAAAGAAAAGTTCTCAAGCTTCATATTTTCTTCTTCTTTTCAATTCTACAAGAGACAAAAGACGCCATATTATGTATAAAAAATAGAATAATGCCTCTAAATGGATATCTGGTTTACAAATTCAAACAAAATAGATTGCTTACATTTGTAAATTTTTTTCATTATTTTATTTAAGTGCCATTACTATTTCTAAATTTATGTTATTTACTTTGTTGAAACTAACTTGAATCTGGTACGTAATAGATTTTCCAAAATGAAACAATTAAATTTGACAAAAAAAAAACTGCATTATTAAATTCTTTTCTTATATCTGAGAAAATAACTGCATACCAAAATGAGTAATTTGGAGATATTTTTTTCCTTTACAAAGCTAAAAGTCAATTAATTTTTGAAAAAAGCTATCTGAAAAAAAGTTTGGTGTTATTGTCGTTAATAAATTATGTTTCATTTTCCATAATACTCGAATATTTTTATTGGTATTACTTTGATATTATTTTTTATCACATACTTGATAATAGCAACATCTAAATAATAAAACCGATACAAAAAATATCTGAATATATTTTTATACGCGAATACATGTTTTCTCTTTGAAAAGACGAATAAAGGGCTCAAAGAGTAATGTTTGATCCAATAAAGCCCTCTAAATACTTTTACGGAAGAATTTGAGGCCTCGTGTGCATACTATATTCTTTCCTACATATTGCGTTATTTATTACTTATTTATATTACATTATTTATTACACATTCTTCACTATGAAACAAAGATAAAAAAAGAATTAGATTATGGTCATAAGTTAAAAAATTGTAATTCTTTTTTTTATTTTCAGTATACACTAGGTATGAATAAAGTATGACATGGAAACAAATATGCATAAAAATCAGCCAATATATTCCTATTGAAAATGGATCTTACATTCATTGAAATATCTCATATCTTACATTTAAGGATTAATAATTTTATCTGCTATATTTTAACCTTTAAAAAATATAAAATACAAAGCTATCTTAAATTCCTAAGAAATATTTTAAAGTTCAAATAAGTAATCTTTATGTATACCTTCATAGAGGGATTCAGAAATCCATAAAATTTTAAACAAGGAACAATAATTTTCAAATAAAAGAACATAGGCAAAAGTGATATAACACTTCTACTGGCTTAAATATGTTTCAATTATTTAAAAAAAATCTCATTAAAAATATTTCGCAGTGAAAAAAGTAGATTGTATCTTTTTATCTTAATTAAGATATTAGTATTAATAAAGAATAATAAAATGTTTAAAAATACATATCACTGCATGTTGTTGTTACTTATGGCACTTGCCTATGGACAAGCCCGATGCTGATACAGCAGCAGATTTAAGCCGAAAGAAGTGTCTCTTCTTTCTTAGTAGTGCCGACTAGGGCCAAGAGCACGATTTAGCTACACGCTCTCAATATTTTCTTGCACAGCCCCTTTTTTTAGGGGGGGGGCATAGTCACATATCTCACAGATAGCACACAAAAGAACAACCATGCCCGAACCGGGACCCCCAGAACACGAGGAAGACGCGCTACCTCTGTGCCAGAAAGCCGGCATTATTGCATGTATAATCAAGTATGAACGAAGTTCAAAAAGTATAGCAACTTTCTAATCATATCTGAAATTGTAAACATTTTATACACTTATTGCATGAAAAAATAAATAAACATAACTTCGGAGTAGTTTTCGAGTATTTGTATAAACAATGCCTAAAATTCTGGTTTTCAGATAATTATATTCACAGTTCTGCTTTATACAGAGCGACCAAGAGCGACATTCTTTTTACTAAGGATAAATATATTGTTATATAGAAACATCTACACGGTGGATACGTAAAAAAACTTTTAGAACTTTTCTGGAATAGAATTTTTTTATAATATTGTTTTATGATCAGCTTTATTGCTTCAAATTGAACACACTATTGTTAGAAACACACCACGAAGCTTAAACAAAATGGAACCTCATTTATTGTGTGTCCTTGTTGAGTCTAAAGTCCACAAGAAATCGCTTTCATACATAAATCAGATACTTTTATACTAGAAGAAAGCAATTTCTTTAGCAATATTCGTTGCTGAAGAAAAATCACACAATGCATACTTCAAAATAATGAAGAAAAAATGACACCCTTGAACATGATAAAGCTGGCACGAATTATTCATTTTTTTTCTACCTCTTCCACATTAAACACAAGTAAGAAGGTCATTCTATTTCACAGAAAAAATATTTGGGAATTACCAAAAACTGTTGTAAAATTTTTATTCAACTTTTCTCTTGGTAAGCCCTGTTACCTCTTGAGCTGAAGCAAGGACCAACTTCAAATAAAATTGTAAGGCCGTGATAGTAGAATGAATTTCTATTCACGTGAATGGCTCTTAAAATTTCAGAAAAGAAAATCCATACAGAGAATCATGCCACTGCCAGGGTTATTGTTAAAATTATTGCATGTGACAGAATAAGTAGAGAGTTTTTATGTCACGTGAATATTTGCTGGTCAAATCATTACATCATAGAAAATAATGAATGAACGAATGAATGTTTTTTTCTTATGGAACAAAAGACGTCTTTGGCTAATCTCTTGAGTTAGAATGTTTTCTCTTGAGTTTAAAATGTTTGTATCAATTTATAATAAAGTCAAAATATGAAATGATTACGAAACCCAAACATCTAAAAGCTTTAATCTATGAGTCAAGAAAAAGTGAAACAATTCAAAGTGTAACAATTGGTACTGTGATTAAAAGTATAGACAGACATAGATAGATAATAGACACACAGATTCTTTCATACTGCATTATCTTGTATTCTTTAATTTAAAAAATCTACAAAATTTTAGCTATAACTGTGAATAATTAGAAAATAATCCATCCTGAAGGCCATGCCATTGAAACATTTATTGCTAAAATTATTATCTAATAGATAGTTTTTATGTCACATAAAAGTTTGCTGATAAAATTATTACATATTATAGAATAGGCAGATAGACATTTTAACATTTACTCTAAATAACTTGCATTATTTAAGCAAAAACTAACACGAAATTTTAATTATAACGATGAAAAAGTAGAAAAAAATTCATATTTAGTCATGTCACTAGAAGATTTATTGCTAAAATTATTACATATAACAGAACAAGTAGAAAGTTTTTATGTAACAGCAAGATTTGATAATCAAATTATTATATATTATAGAGTAAGTGAATATACGCTTTCATATTAAAAGAAATATCTTGTTTTTTAAAAAATATACTATATCATTTTAATTATAAGTTAAAAAAGAAATAATGGAAAATGAATTATTGAGATTTTAATCATAATTCAAAATAAAAATTTTACATTTTGTAATGCATGTATCAAATATCGATTTTAAATTAAAAAATACAAAATTCGAGAATATACCACGGCCATTTACAAAAAGCTCTCTAAACTCATGTTGGAGTTATTACATGTACATTTATGTTATAGATTAACAAATATAATTTAATCACTTATTTCATTTATTAAAACTTTCACAATAAAAAAATGAGTATTTTGAGAGTAGAAGTCTCTTCAAAATAAAATACATTCGGAAATATTTGACGAAAATAGAACGCTTTCAGAATAACAGAATCAATTCACATATCAAAATGTTGTCAAGGCGAAATCAAGGTTAATTAATCAAATAATTTAATTTGACTAGTTACTTAATCAAAGGTCATATATCAAAGATGTTGTCAATGCGCAAGTTTAAATTTCAGTGAATTCAGTTTATTGTTTTGGGTGTCTCAACATTATACAATGCAATATGTCCTTAGCTGTTAGATAACATAGACAGTTATGTTTCTCATGGGATAGTAGTGTCTTTTGAATCAGGCATCCACTATTTGGTCAATTAGGTTGGCTAATAGTATGATTTTTTTAAAATGCTATCTTCATTAAAATCCAGACATCGGTATTATTTTTTTTAATTCACTCTGGTTCCTGGAAAGTCATTTAAATTGCCAGCTCTTCCTTTTGCTTATATATCGTGTAACTCAACATCACTGTACTAAATGAAGAATGAAGTTTTTACAAATATATTTCAAAGGTGGTAGCCAAAATGCGGCTGATATACAATTACAAAGGAAAAAATTGATGAGGTCATTGGAATTTGATTAATTTTGGCATGGTGCTTACTACAAAATAGAATCTATTAATAGTGAATTTCATGCAGCGATCATTAAAAAGATAATTATGCACAATGATATTAAAAATTGACGGTACATAATAAACAACGAGCCGTTGAATCGCAAATAAAAGGTCTAATTTGTGTTTTTGTGAAGTTGAGAGTTATATAAAAAGTTTCATGAAATAAAATACTATAGTGTCATTGAACAAAATATTAATATAAGTATTTAAAAAAATAATTATCAAGTTAATAGTTATTTTTAAATACACTAATCACATTTAAATATCCTTTATCTTAGTCTCAGGACACATTATGTTAATTTTTATGACAAACCGAGTTATCAATTTGATTTGTCAAAATCTATAGTCGTCAACTGTTTGATCAACTATGGTTAAACACAGTCAACATTCTTGCTCCGAAAATCTTTATTCAAATATTAAAAATTCTTACATCCATCCGCTTGCTAGTGATAGCCCTTAAGAAGAGAAAACGGAAGATATCATTAATCATATTAATTCATTGGTTGTTAATCAGGAAGAGGAAAATTAGTTTTAATACTAAGAACTATAAATATTTTTTGAAATTAAATAAAAAAAATACTATCGAATATGAAAAAACTGGAATATATACGTAGAATCTAGGCCTATAACTCAATATTTCATATTAATGCTAATGACCCTTAAAAATTATCCCTTAAGAACGATATAAAAGAGCAGGAAAGATATCATTCATTATGTTAATTCACTGCTTGCAATCGGAAAGAGAAAAGGTTAGTTTCAGTGCCATGACTAATAATTAGCTATTTCAAAATAAATCGAAAACTACTAGGAAATATATATATAAAAAACTGAAACATGCATGGGGGACTTAAATTCATAGCGCACAATATTTCTTCTACAATTATTGAGTTTTCTTAAAGTAAGAAAATAGCACGTATCAATCGTAATTAGATTCTGTAATAAGCTATACGGATGCATGTGCGGATGTGTTCTAGATCCCGGATGCAGAACAATACGCGATACTGAGAAAGAAAGACCGTCTTGGTAAGGGCTAATGAAGCAAGAACTTGGTAATAGTTAATGACATGCACTCCATGATTTTAGAGAATAAGAGCAATGCTAATTAAGTTTCATTCCCCTTCAACTTTCGTAAATAATATTTGCATTGCAAATAGCATCTTAAATAAAAATAAATTTATCTTCAATTGACTATTTAAACCTCTGAATACTTACATCCATATACATGATAGAAAAAAACCCAAATAAACAGAAGATAAAAAGAAACAGATGATTTTGAAGAAAAATGCTTGAGAATAAAAATTTTTATTCAAATCATAATAAAATAAAATTTTGAGAGTCTAATTATAAACTGCATGACGCAGTTAAAAATTTTATGTTATTGAAAAAAAAAACAAATAATAAATGCAAAATAATACCATATCAATTTATTCCGTCATAAGAAAAACACTTTCCACATCATTGAAGGAAAGGAAAACTGAATTTCCACATACTGATTACTAAAACAAAAACAAAATTCAGGGAATTCATTCAAAATTCAGGATTCAAAACTATAAACAAAATTCAGGGAATTCATTAGTTTTCATTGTCTTAAGAAATTATCAGAAGTTTTTCAATATGATGAAAGAAATTTTTGTTTAAAAACTTGCATACCATTGAGTTTTAATGATTTCTGTCTAAAGAAGCTCAATTAGACACGATGGTTTCAAATTTTATTGACAATTTTACATAATTTGACCAGATTTTTCGTAAATATGTAATCATCAATGCCATTCGAAGTTCTGTTAAAAATGTATGAAGAAAGAGAAAAAACTCTTCAAAACAATTGTTAGAATGGATAGAAATCTAATTAGTTCAATTCATCAATATCTAAAAATTAGCTAGTATAATTTTTTGCCATATGTTAGTTCTCATTCTATTCGCCTAGTTTCCCAATAAAATGATTCCATCAAATCTTCGTATATGAGCCGTGATGCATTGTTAAATGGGGTCCTTAGTGTGGTTTGAATCTAAGAATCCTGGAAAGTTCAAGTATAGGTGATTATCATGCTCAATTATAAGGATATTATCCTAGTACATTCCACATCCCAAGGACAAATTGTAAATTTAGAGCCTAACTTTTCTTTAGAAATATTTGTTGTAAGTATTGGTCCACTAAAAACTAACGACACTTTTTTATAAATCATTACCATTATGCTTCATGACGAATGTCAGCTATATATAGCAAATTTGCTCATTTGAGGTTAGAAGCTCATCCATCTTCCTTTAACTCCCAGATTTAAATCCCTGTGATTACAATTAGATTTCGAAAAGTAAGAAATCATCCTATGTCATTAGATGCCGTACTATTCCAGGGATTCGTAAAGAGATTAAATATTCCATTTAAGATATCATTAAAACTGTTACTGCTTCAGATATTCTATTATTTGTACGTTACTGATAACATAAATCAAGGTTAAATTAACAGCGCTGGGTAAAACAATGGGCAATAAACATTTTAAGTATTTTTTTAAAAAATTGTCCTTAAGTGATGAACTTGAACAGAAATTAATGCATTTAGCTATAATTTCAACCTCAATATTTCTGAGTCTTCATGCTGTAGATATCCTTGAATTCAAAATACCTATTTTTGAAATTACATGTGTTTTTGTGAGAGTGAGTGAGTGCGTTTAAGTGAATACAATGATTCTAAAAGAGATAAATTATTGAAAATTCCTGTGCTGCTTTTAGATTTCTTCTTCTTCTGTTTTTTTTATTTCTATACTATTTCTTAAATTAAATTTTCTGGTTCCTGTATAGCTTGGAATTTTAAATCGTCAAATACTGAGAATTTTGAACATTTCTTTTGTCTTATGATGTGGTTATCTTAAGGTTATCATTCTATTGAGTTTTTACTCAAAAACTTTCCATGACATCTATACAGAGTATCAAATTAAGTCTCCTCAAAACATCTGTATATTGCATCACAAAAACTCGAGAAATAGTTAAAGGATATTAGAGGTATTTATATCAGTTTGTAGAGCAATTAATTGGGGAAGGATTCAGTACATTAAAATCATATCAAAATAAAAAAAAGTTTCATAATTGCGATTTTAACTTTGCACTTATATACGCATGCGCAAATAGCAAGAGCTATGGTATACATATGCGATAAATTTCTTTGTTTAGGTCAGATTTTAAACAACGAATCAAATCTAATTACCTTCAAAAGAAGGGAATCCAACCTTCCAAAATCCAACGGAACCAGTCCAAATGTCAAAAAGCTTCGTTTGTTGCCCAACAAAGAAAATGAAGAGAAAAGAAACGTTCACCTAGCGAATATCAGAGAAATAATGTTCACACTTTGTGAAGGAGATTGCTTGAAATTGTGTTAAAACACAGGATTTAGGGTCCATGCGGCACTTTAATTTCAAATTCACCTAGCATGCTAGAGGGAATATTCACAAAGACATTTTCTAATCATTTTCAAACCTGCACAATTGGTGATGATGGTTACCCTAAATATCGTAGGTTTTCACCAGATAGTGGAAGGATTACTGCAATTCTCCGTAAAAATGTAGTAGATAACCGATGGATTGTTCCTTACAATCCAGTTAATCTGAAAATTAAATTAAATTAGTTTCTTATGTTAGTATTCTTATGAAATTAAGTTCGCTTATTAGGACTGAAGCATTAAAATTGTTACACAATATTATTTAAACAATCGCTAGGTATGTAAATTAATAAAATAATTAAATGAGTGCAATGAAATAGATAGGAATTGAACAAATTATATTTGTTAAAAAATATTATTATTCTAATTTGTGAATTTTACAAATTCATATATATCGCAATTAAATCAATGGCATTTTTATCGGTTTGTGTTCCATCCTAGTCAGCTATCTGATCGGGATATGAATCCCTTTAAAAATCTCTGGAGAACAAGATAAATAGATATATGCTACTATATTTTTACAAATGCTATCAAGTATTCATTACTTATAGCGTCTCTCCCTTATAGTTAGTAAATGCTTTTAACAGGAAGCATGAATAAGCATAGTGATGCATTTTTCGGGATAAGCAAATTTTTAACGCTTTCTAAGATTTTAAAGATTACAAGTGTCATAAATACAATGAGTCAACAGCATGTGAAAACAAAATGTAAAAGAAACTGAATCCCCTAATAAAGATAAGAAAGGAGTATAATGATTCAAATGCTATTTCCACTGTTGACTCGCCAAAATCACATCTTAGTCACGTTCTGAATCATTTTCATTTTTCCCTCGTGATTTGAAAATTCTTTTTTCACAAACATATTTTTGAATTGAATGTAGAAAAAAAAGTTTACATTTCTGATATTATAAATTTTGGAGTCAAATATGCTCTGAAATAGATCGACTTCAATAGTTTTGTACTTTTGTTATTTGAAAATATAATATAAATTGTACAACTCATTAAAATGTCAAATAAAACTGAAGTATCAATTCTTGCGTATATCATAAAGGGGAAAAGACAATGAAATTTTAGAAAGTATATATGGTAAAAAAATTGTAAGAAATATTAAGAAAACAAAATGATTAAAATGAAATCTGCTATGCATATTTCAATGTCGGAACATTATTTCTTGAAAGGCCAGGCATCACCTACGTGCAAGTTAAATTATTTTTTATTCATTTTAATTGTTTCATTGAATGAGTCATTTTAGTTTTTCAAACGATCCAAAAAAATCTTTGTCTCGCATTGATTGCTTAAAAAAATGTCACTTTTCCTATTTATTTCATTTCATATAATCACGTGCTCAAAATGACGTTTTTACAAGTTTTATTTTCGGTAGTCATTAACTTTTTTTTTTAAATCAGAGCTTTTGTAAATGCAATGGCAACGCGTAATTAAAAGCTGATTTTTTTGAGATGCTCGTGTAGATAACAAAATTTTTATTTTTCGTTTAAGGATTAAATTTTTTTTCTCCAAGGGATTATTTTTTGATGCCACAAACCTCATTCCTAAAACAACATCATGTTCTGACATGATAAAAAATGATTGTTTTGTTTCACAAGCAAAACCTTATAGTAAAAAAATAATAGGCGAAATTACGAGGCTTAATCATAAGCAATAATAGACAAAATTTGCTGATTAACAACGCAAAGATATACTTAAACCTCAGAAAAAAACAACTATTCCTTTTATTTTTATGGATACATAAACACGTTCAAAGATACAGGTTATTAATTTTATGATCAAATAATTAAAACGATTATGATACAAATAGTATATCGATACGTAACAATGATTTTCCATAAATACTGAAAAGGGATAAACTAAATAATATTCCCATTTCTGTGGGAGATCAGAAAACGATAAAACATATTTTAATTTGTAACAAAATCAGTTTATGCCTGCATGACATATTTCAAATATATAATAGAATTTTAATTTTGGAATCCATTGCTCATTATAAGCTTAGTGAAATGCCATCACTGCAATAGATAGCATGCAATTAATTATATAGGCAGTTACATCGTTCCTTAATCATGTCCATGACGCAAATAATATGAATTGCTCGGATAGATTTAAAAGATTTATCCATTTATTTATTGAATTTACTAAGGTTTAAAGCAAATTATTTATTAAGAGGAAATAAAACACGAACTATTTACAAGTATGACTATATAGATGATCATTATAGGACCAAAGAACCACCATACTCTAACATTACAAGCATAATGATACGTATTTATATCATCTCTTAGTTCTAATATTTGCATAATAGATACGGTTATAGTCTTAAATGTCAACTATGATACCGATTAAACAGCTATATGTTTAAAGTGAAGAGAAGTGAAACTAATTTTTTCACAATAGCAGGTTCAGAATGCTTTGCATCATTTTAGAATGAAGTGCGAGAGATAAAAGAATTTGGAATTTAGAGCCTTAAGGCCAAAATTTTCTAACAAAAACATTGAACTTGTTAAAAAAAACGATATCAATTGTATATTCACACTTTCTAATGTATAATTTTTTTTGCCAATTTTGGTGACTGTGTGGTACATAAATACACACACACATATTCATCTTTATTCTTAGAAGATATATTCAAACATTGATTTATCCACTTGTTTTGCATAATGTTAAAAAGTACAGTTGCAGATTTCCGAGGCAGTTTAAGCAACAGCCTAAGGCCCTCAGATTGATGATTTTTAAAAATTTTATAAAGCTATCTGTCAAATAAATTTGTAAAAAATTACAAATTCTATTAATTAATTAATATTAGATCTACAGTATATGTTTGCATTCAATTATTATTTTTTTTAAATAAATGAAAATATTTTATTTATAATGTATTAGAATATTATTTATTCATTAAAATCATGGTATTATAGTTCACTTCTCAGATCCTATAAAGTAATAAGTTTGAATGCTTCCTTTGTTTAAACAGTTGCTTACAGTTTGTTTAATAGCCAAATGCTAATAATTGCAACCAAGTAAATCATTAATTACAAATTATTTTTTTAATTCTTCAAGAATATTATTACTTTAGTTATTTTCTTCAATGTCATTTAATATATAATTTTAAAAAAATCAATAAAATGTCTTCTTCCGAAAACATTAAAATAAAAAATTAATCAACTTTTATTGATTTTTCATTTAATTTAATTGCTGAAATACTTAACTAAATGACCAGTTATTTAAAGAGAAGCTGCATACTATGCATAGGTCTTAATATACCTAAATCTGGCAATAGTTGAAAAATTGAGCAATTGTTGAAATTTTAACAATTTATTCGTCATAATTCTATACATGATAATATGTTATAAATAGATTTAAATAAATACTTAAAATGGTAATCTTTA
>JAOUZG010038069.1:0-64482 GCA_026289955.1 Argiope argentata | reverse complement strand
TTTTTAAACATTTAATTTAATCGGGTTTTTTTCAACAATAAAATAAAAATAAACAAAATAAAAATAAAATTTTATCTTCGCGAGGATCTAAAAAAAATCAGTTTTTAATAAAATGTTGCCATCATATTTTAAGAAGTTCTGATTTAAAAAAGTTGATTACGACCAAAAATAAAACTAAAATATAATTTATATCACGTGATTATATAAAATGAAATAAATAGGAAATGCGATATTTTTAAAACAATAAATGCAAGAGAAAATTTTTCTTGATCGTTTGTAATATCAAAATTAACAATTCAATTAAAGAATTAAAAAAAATTAAAATATATTACAGAAATGCGACAGTTAAAACTGAAAAAGAATTTCTAGAAAATTACCAAACGATAATCTTTTGAGAGCGATATTAATTATTTAAAAGTAAGAAATCTTAATCGAGCTTAAAGATAACGTCATTTCAAAGAAACGACGAACAAAAAGCAATTGATATTAAGTAGAAGTAAAATATTTTTGCATTCGCGATTTTTTTAAAAATTTTAAAACACTAAGACATGTTTTAAATAGTTACTTTTACTCATGTGCAGAAATATATTGCGCAAATCAAATAATTCGCCTTCGTGATTGTAATTTATCTCCGCATTTTAATGAATCATGCGAAATAAAAACGCACCGGCTTTCAACGAAGCATACGTAATATTAAAGCTATACTGGTAAAAGCAGGTTATTTTAAAACGCATCTTTCAAACAAGCATACGTAATAATTACCAATGCAAAATTTGTAAAAGCTTATAAACACATTTTTACCCGCATATTTCGGAGACATCAAAACTTCCTAACCAAAGCAATATCATGTTCTCACATGAGAACAAATAAATCAGCTTTCATCTTAAATTAAACATATAAAAATGTCATTTTCGGCACGTGTATGAATAAAATGAAACAAATATAAAACATGATATTTGTGGAAAATAAATGGATGAAAACGTTTTCTATAATATTTTACTATACATATATTACTAATCCAATTAAACAGTTTTATTTAAGGTAAATATGACTTAACATTTAAAAATCCTCATCTGTAATAGGAGTCCAACATATAATTTCTTAATTTTTTGGGGGGGAGGGACATAAATTTCTTACCAAATGGTCTAAGTGAAATATATAATTAGTAGATTGAGGGGGAAAATGCTGATGAATTACGACTTTTAAATTTTTACATATATCATCAGCTCTGTGAATCACGTTTAACAAAATATTCTAGAGACAATAAGTCCTTAAAATAAAAAAGTGGCACTCCAATGAACTAAATCAATCATCAAAGCCGATCGAAAGCTATGAAAATTTCAATATAACTATTCGATAAAAACTGGCGATTTCAGATCACTTTATCAAGATCTCAAAGAAGCCAATCAGGGTTATTCTAGAATAATTGGTCAGACTATGAAAATGATGATTGTTCTAAACTTGCAATAATCAAAACTGAATAAATCAGCCAGATTTGGTAGCAGAAGATAGAAATGTTTATTTATTTATTTAGAAGTTGAAATATTAAGAATATTTTACAGAATATGAATCTATAAGACAAAAGGAATTTAAACCATATTTTTTTGAAATATGTTTATAAACCAAAAAATAAATAAAATGTTATTATTGAGAGCATTTATATACATCTAAAAATAAAATTAAAAACTTCATGTTTCAATTAACCTGTGAAATGTTTGCTGAATTATTTCTTAAGATATTATAAATTAGAAAAAAATATTAAACAGTTTCAATTTCTGTAGGGAACATTCAACTTAAATGTAGGACTACTCTGCTTTCAGTTCTTAGTTTTATTTAAAGGCATGCTCGGATTGAGTAAAGAGGTCTTTATATTAATTGAAGTTTCATCATTTTCAATTTAATTTAAAAGTGAATTTTACGTGCACTGGTAGAAAATCAGAGAGAAATGCGGAGTTCAAAGATCAGGACTGCTACATAATAATATAAGTGAATTATATGACTATCGAAATTTGAAGCTTAAAAATATTTTACTGAAAAACTTTTTATGAGACCAAGTTATATAAAATTGATTGAACCCTTTTATCGGCATTAATACTGGTGAACCAACTGGTCGCCAAAGGCGGCTAGTAATGTAATATAAAATAAGACGAATCATTTAAAATATGATGCAACATAAAAGTAAATACGAATCAACACGAGATAACACAGATGTGTTCATATAAAAAACGGAACTTGACTTTCTGAATGACACAACTTCCCTAGCTATACATGCAATAACAAAGTTAGAAATGAGATTTGCAGTATAACTTTATTTCCATCATCATCAAAAATATCTCCTTTTTCAACTAAATTCTTATTTGAGTAAATAAGCATTAATATTTGATGTTCTTAAAACATATTTCCACTAAAGATCGCCCGATAATGATCAATAATTGGTTTTGTTTCTATTTATTCAGCTTTGAAAAGTTAGCGGGAGCTTTTATTCACTATTTTTTCCAGCTCGCAACATCGTATCTAAATTTCAGAGCTAAATTCTGAAAGAACTTAATTTACAGATATGAAATCATCAAAAACTTTCCTCAACTTTGTGATCTTAGTTGCAGTGATTGGATCAACAAATGGTTTTTCGTTCGTGAACATGCTAAAGATGCTCAGCGGTCTGAGTGACAACGACACCACCATGTTTCTAGTGTCTCAGCTAGCAAGTATGGTTGACCAAGATACGCTTTTAGGAGATCCAAGTCCAGACGCTGTTGAGCAACCAGAGGGTAAGTCGTTAAAGGAAACCTTAAAAGAAGACAGAGATAATATCGAACAGTTGATTAGCAACTTAGCAATGCTGAAGCGGAATAATGCTGACCAATCAAAATATATGGACGTTATTAAAGAATTTTTATTCAAGCCCTTAAACCGATAGAATTTGATATTGTTTAATACTTGAATCCAATGAAAAACTGATCAAAATAAAAGTGTGGAAATTTAAGTCAGATTCTGTAAAGGTGAAAATATTTTCTCATGAGCTCATAATTGGGTTAAATCAATAATCTTCGATAAAATGTCTTGTTTATACCAAAATAAAGAGATTTTTTTCATTTGTTCAGCCTTTCTTTCCTTTTAGACAAAAAATTCTACTTTTGAAAAGTACAAAATTTGTAAGTTTTATATTCATTTATATGTAATTTAAAGTTATAAAGATGAAATTTTACATAGTATCGGTATGAATATCATTAGTGTTTTTGCTTCCTAATTTTTAACATTCTATTTGTTTCGAAATATTTTATTTCGACTATAGAACTATCTTTTGTATAAAAATATAAAATATAACTACAGTCTATAGACAATGTATTTCGGTATAAAGGTTATAATGAAAAATTTTCATATTAAAAATATAAAAATTTATGTTACAGTGTAATCGATAATTTAAATATCATAAGTCCAATGGAGTCGTAAAATACTCAGATATAACATTAAAAAGTTCAGTTTTTGTACAATTTCAACTTCATTAAACAAAATTTAAAAAATTTAACTAAGCCTAAAAGTGTAAACTTAAACCGTTGAATGAAATTATATTATATGCCTTTTACTTACAACTAAAGATGATTATTTTGGTTTACGTTACAAAGACACTTAATTCTCTTTTTTATATATTTCTAAATTACTTTATATATATTATATTTTGATATGGTTATATGTAAAATCTATATTAATGAGTTTTTTGAAGCTAAATGTTTTTATTTCACTCTAAACAGGCAAAATAAGAAAAAAAATAGCAGTCGTAAATTTTAAATTGTTATTGATATTTCAATTCTTTATTCTATCATATTGTTTTGACTATAATTGATGTATGCTATATAATTAAAATTAGAAAAGAACTTTTTTATATTTATGATATTCAAAAACATTAACACATATATCTCGTAGTGTAAATTAAAAAGATTTACTTTAAGATAGAGAAAGAGATAAACTTTCATCAATTTTGCTTTACTGCAATGATTTTGGTAAAGTACAACTCGATTTGCCTATTATTTCAGTATGCGAATTAAAGACATCTATTTTAGGAATTTGAAAATAACATCTTTCATTTCGAAATTTTTACTTTAAAATTCATCTACTTTTTGAAAGATGAAAAAAATATGTTTTATAATTTTAATATTCGTGCAAATATGGAAGAAAAATTTAGCATTTTAACCAAGAAATTTTTAATAAACAAATATTTGTCAACTATTTTTTAATATTTTCAAGCCTTAAATTTCAATGATAGATATTTATGAGTTACATGCATCATAATACAAAAAATGTTGTATTAATATTCTAATTTTTTTATATTTGAAATTGAGTTTAAAGATTCTAACTTCAGAAGTTAGGGCGCAAAATAAATCAACTTGCTCTGTATCATCAAATTTTTTATTTTCTCGAATATACAATGCTTATAACGAGCTTATTGTTGAGTTGAAGCCATTTATTAAAAAAATTTCGTGGTTTTCGGATACTCATAATTTTAAAAAGAAAATCATTGATTATATATGTGTTTTTCTGCACATTCGAATTGATGAAAACACAATTCAAATTGTTGCTAATGATAGAACTTAGAGAACAAGACTTTAACGCCAAATTTGTAATAAATGTATACTAGAATCTATGAACAGAAAGATCCACTTTTCTTCTATATTGGACTTTTATCACTATGTAATGAAACATTGAGGTTGTGAACACTGATTAAGAAACATTAAGTTGTGAACATTGATTGAGAAACATTAAGTTGTGAACATTGATTGAGAAACATTGAAATAATGAACATTGATTGAAAAACATTGAGATTATGAATATTGATTGAAAAACATTGAAATTATGAAAATTTTTTGAGAAACATTGAGATTGTGGACATTGATTGAGAAACATTGAAATTATGAACATTGATTGAGAAACATCGAGATTGTGGACATTGATTGAGAAGCATTGACATAATGAACATTGATTGAGAAATATTTAAATTATGAACACTGATTGAGAAACATTGAGATTGTGAACATTGATTGAGAAACATTGAGATTGTATTTACAGAGATGTTTGAGCATATATTACCATTCAATTAAAAGAAAATAGATATATATTAACTATAGCATGTACGTACCAATTATTTATCAATTATAATGGCCTAAAATTTAATGAATACTTTTATAAGTGGCATAATTATGAGAATTTATTATGTTTCCACAACATATTGAAAAATGTTTATAAATGTTTATATTATATTACACTTTTTATCTTAACCAAGTGTATATTAGACATGATGTATTTTCTGCCCATCAAACCGTTTCTTTGCCAAAGAAGGTTCTATAAATCACGTGATCAATGTCTGTGCACTATGACGAGAACACAGATTCAGATGCGCAAAAAATTGGATGTCTCTTGACGTCGAAGAATTCTTAAAACTTCCAGTCATTAAATATTCTATTAAAGACATTTTGTCAGCTTTTGTTGTTAGTTCTCTCCTAATGTGAAAAGTTGAAGTATATTTAATGTATTTAAAGCATTTTTAATGTTTCATAATTTAATATTTAATGTAAAAATGTTATATATTTTTTCTTGGGACATTATGCGTTCTCTCTAGAGTGTCCTTTGTTGTTGGCATGTGTCCGATGTCATCAAGTGTCGTTTGTTCCTTCACTAGATGGAGTTGATCTTCGGCGGCCTCATCAATTTTCCCTTACGGTGGTCACAGATTCAGTCGGAGAATTGCGTCCAATATGATCACAACATACATGCCCTGTGAAATAGCATTAGATATATTTATTTCTGTACAAGTAGCCCTGGACATAATAAATAATAATTTTCTTGGAAATTTTGAAAATAAAAAATAAGAGTAAATAATGGATAGATTTTCTATATATATATATATATATATAATTTTCGATGGTATTATTGAAGAACTTCAACATCACTAAGTCAAAAAAAAAAAATTACAGCAATAAAACGAGCAATAAATAATCTAAAATAACAGGAAAACATATCAGTTGTGGAAATTTTATAAATTTACTCGTGGGAATTTTCATTTTTAAACAAATATTATGAATGACATATATACATATAACATAAAAATGAGCTCTCTATAATTTCGGTCAAGATTCAGTACATCTCGATTTATTAAAGCGTATAAACCTTAAGATTCAGAAAAGGAGATCACTCTTATGTCTAATAATAATTTTCTATACGAAATATGTATATTTAATGCATATTGAATCTTTTCTCTACATTCTATTGGAAAGATATACTTGTAAGTTAAATGGAGTAAATTGCGTTAATTTTGTCTACAAAAGGCCTGAGGCTTTTTCGCTGTCTTTTACAGCCTGTTTTGTCATTGCTTTTTGGGTATATATACCGGTGGCTTGAGGAATTGTATAACATATGTAATAACAGATTTAGGTGTTCTGTGGTCCTAGACGATAAACATTACGACAACCTTCTTTTAACAAATTAATCGATTTAATTCAACATTTTAAAACACATGTAGGTTAATGATATAATTTTAGGTTTCGTTTTTATTTAGCATCGCTATTATGTTATAATTCGTTCAGGTATGGCTTTTATGTTTATACGCAATTATGTTTTAGCAGACCTAATATAGGAGTAATGCGTCTTCCCCGTGATTTGGGAGTCCCTATTCTATCATGGTTATTTGTAAGGAGTGTGAATGTGCTCCCCTATAAAAAGGAGATGTGCAAGCGAATGTGATGATCGAGTAGCAAAAGTCGTTCTCTTGGCCCTAGTTGGCGCAACTTCAAAACAAGAGACGCTGATTAGACTTAAATCGCTGACTACCTCAGTGATATTGTCCGTGGCAAGTGCCATAAAGAAAACAAACAACAATATATTTTAGCAGACATTTTCTATTTACAAAGACTCTAATAACTAAGAGAACATAATAAAAAATCGGGTACATAATTATACGTTATAATTCGAGAATTTGAAATTTTTACACATTTAAATTGCTACTATTTTAATAACAATTTGTAACTGATTTCTCTGGGGCTACCTTCCTTTGAGGGATCTTAAAATTTCGATCTTTGATAACTGTCTAGTCGAAAATCTGCATGTATTTGAGTATATATACATATATTCAAATACATACAGTATTAGAGTTCGTCAATTCATTTATTATAGAAATAATTAGGAACCTCCTGACTAAGTTTTTCTTGCTAAATAATTAAAAAAACTCGCTTTTTTGCCTTTTTGTCAAATTTTTACAAGAACTTATTCGATTATAGGGCATAGAGCTGCTAATCAATCCCATAATTATTAATGTAAATTTAGAGGAACCAAAACTTTGCTTATTTATACAAAAAAAACTTCTCATTCTCTCATAAAGCATCCTACAGAAGCACTAAAATTGTGGAGGATGGAGTCAGTCTTCTTTTATTTTATATTTATTTAAAGGATTCCATTATTATTTCCTAATTTATTATTTCCATATTGCGTTGCAATGAAGTATATAACTGACGAACTATGGACTGTGATAGCCTGGTTGGTAGGGCGGTGAGTTCGCATCCCTTGGGCTGCAAGTTTGAACCCGCCAGCCGAAGACTCACCGTGTATGTGGAGGCTGGCGCATGTTAAAACGGTCGTGGTTACAAAGTCATCCATGTTTGGAATAATATCACTGAGGGTACTGGGTCAGAAATGATAGTTCTCTGTTTCAAATCTAAATTACGATTTGGGGATAAATGAATGAAATGCATGAATGAAGTGCTCCTCATAAAAAAGTTTTGTAACGACTGTGATCTAGATGTTAGTTTGTGCCCACAGGTGCTCAGAAGTCCATACCCTCTGAAGCTACTACACCCCTCCTTCTGTTGTAAAACTGAGCACGAGGACAACAGCAACTGACGAACTAAATCGGGACTTATTTTTGAAGTATTATTCATATTGAGGGAAATAGCATTCTATGAAAACTCATTTATTGATCAGATCTTATATCTTGCGAAATATAGTAATTAAAAAACGTTATTATTATTTTTTTAATTCTTCCTTTTTTAATGCCTCACTATTTAAAAACTATTTCGAAATTTTCAAGACTTCAAAATATTATTTTGTAAACAATCATTTAGAATTTCACAATGCTTATGTAAGCTGAGTAAGTTAGAAACTTACTAGACCACAGATCCCGGAAAACCCCATTTGATCTATTAAAAACTACTTAATGGCGTGTCGATAGGAATTTCCACATGGAAAGAAAAATAACACGCAGGATTTTTTTTCCTCCTTCCGTTCTGAGAGTTATTGTAAAAACATCGATGATGAGAAGTCTTTTGATCCACAGGTTGGATGCACGGCTGTATCAACACCTATTCAATTGATTGTCCTTTCCTGAAATATTTAATTCATAACATATCAGCTTTAGCTGTATGGACGTCAGATTTTCATCTTAGCAACAAAAGCCTGTTTGAACTACAAGTATCAACCTATAAGATAAATAGCAATGGAAGCACATGTTACAGTAAGAAAGCTATCCATACATTACATTACAAAAACACACGCAATTCATTCAAATAAATTCTTTTTTCCTATGTTATAAATTCACTGGTCACAAAATTTTCCGTTCATTGATTATCAGAGTCGTATTTTCATAGGTTTTCAACAGTAAGTTCATTATGAAGCAAGTTATTTCTTTAGCTCTCTTGCTCAGTTTCTTAAGCCTAACCTGGTGCCAGAAACAGTCGCCTTTGTCTGACATGATGGATGGCGTTCGAAATGCTTTTACTTCATTATTTGGCGGCAAAGAGGGTCCGTTTGGAAGAGTCGTCAATGAGGCATTTGAGTTGTTCCGTTTCGACGACTGGAAGGAAAGGATAACAAAATTCTTGGAAGAAAATGCCGACAAACTGTCAAGGCGAGGACAACAAGAATTTGATGATGCTGTGAAGGATCTTAATGTTCTCAAAAATGATCCGGATGCTACTAAAGAGGACTACAAAAAGGTTTTGGAAGATCTAAAAAGCCAAGCAAAGTGATTCCCTAACCCCCGGAGTCTCGAAGTTCTTTGGTGTTATTCTCAAGAAACTAGGATTGTATGGTGATCATTTTCAAATTGATATTTCAATTCTTTTTAATTGCATTTGTATACATTGATAAATACATATGTTTTAAACAATTTATTTTATATTCATGAGTCAATGCAAAAATATAGTCTCTCTCTCAAAGTACAAATCATTAAAATCATATTATAATTCTGTATAACGCAATATTTTTACAGCGATTAGTGG
This sequence comes from Argiope argentata, assembly GCA_026289955.1. Classification (NCBI taxonomy): domain Eukaryota; kingdom Metazoa; phylum Arthropoda; class Arachnida; order Araneae; family Araneidae; genus Argiope; species Argiope argentata. The sequence goes on along the minus strand of JAOUZG010038069.1, from coordinate 55,222 downwards.
TTATTCATATATTTCCTAGTTTTTGAATTAAGAATTATAAATGATTATGATTAGATAACCTATGTCTAGACGAAATATAAAATATAACTAGAAATGGAGGATGTCTATAGAGTTTGTGCTCGGTTTAGAAGAATTATAAGTTTATAAATATATTTTAAAAAATAAACTCTGTTAAAAAATCCTAGAAAACTTGATGAATATAAACTTTTTAGTCTTAATAAATTACTTATCCTTAAGAATCACTTATGGTTCATAGTTTCAGCAGAAGACAAGAAGAGAAAATGATTTGAATTTTTTGGGAAATTTTGTAAAAGATTCCATACGCTTTTATGAGGAATCTGCGTTTTTTTCATATTACTAGGTTTTGAATTTAAATGGCATCCTTAAATTTTAGTTTAACAGAACAAGAAACACTGTTTACTTTTACTGAAATCAATGGCAGATCTTTTTCTTTTATCGCAGTCTGCATGTTTTGTCTTCTAGTTAATCGAAGTTATGTATCTTTTTTTAGGTAAGTAACTTTTTCTTTTATTGAATCTCAATTTCTGGTAAGTCTCAACGGCTTTCACCTTCATTATCTTTCGGTGAAATCATGTTTCCTTCTTGCAACTATTACAAAGTACTTCTTATTTACATTTGGTTTTAAATCGCATTTGAACAACAACGAGAGATTTAAATCCAACCAATGCAAAATCATACTTATTATCTCATCTAATGAAGCCATAGATAAGGATTCAGAAAAAAAAATCCAATATATTTTCTAACTGCAAACAAAACTAAGACTCAATTTTACTTCAGCTGAAATAACTATTTTAATTTTTTTTAAACTGATGATAAAAATTTAAATGAAATGAATATATATATATTTGGATTTGATAACAAATATAATAATAAAGACATTTTTTGAAAACCATTAACAAATGCGAAATGTTTTTCTCCAAATTTAAGTTTAAGCTTATTTAAAAACTCATTTATGAATTGATGTTGGGATTACAAAATGCTTTTTTTAATCAAAAATTTGATTTCTTACTCTAATCAATAAAATTGTTGTTACTAATGGCACTTGTTCTTTTGGACAAGCACGCTAACGGCCATTACGATTTTAAGCTGAATGAGCGTCTCTTGTTTTTGAAGTAGCGCCAAGAGCCAAGAGTATGACTTAGCTACGCACTCATAACATTTGCTTGCACAGCCCCTTTTTACAGGGAGGAGCCTTCACACGCCTCTTAGATAGTACACAGAAGAACAACCATGCCCGAACCGGGACTCGAACCCGGGATGCCTCGATCACGAAGAAGACGCGCCACCTCTGTGCCAAAACGCCGGCGTCAATAAAATTAAAATGTCTAACAAAATACTGCAATGTGAAATAATAAATTATCCAAAGTGAAAATTAAAAAAAGCAAACATATGTTTTAGTAGATTTCAAACGCAAATGGATGAAATGAAGCTATAAAAGCCAAGCAAATATTTCTGCTATTTATCCAAGGTTTTTTCATCATAGACAATGCCTTTAAAAGAGAATAAAAGTGAGTATAAATGCGTCAAAAATTATGAAAGCTGATAAAAAGAGCGGAAACTTTATTTATAACAGGATGTAAAGTTAGAAAACCATAAAGGGACATAAAAAGAGACTTTCCCCGTTCTTTTGTTTTTAAACAAATACAGGCTTTGTGTTGAAGCTTCTCTGTGTGATAACACTCAGTTTTACTGACGAAGTATGCAGTAATTTAAAGACGGTATAACAGGAAATGTTCAGCTCAATAGAAAATGAGCCATTATTTGTAATGGCACGAGTCCTTCTGTGGTTTTGATGAATTACTGACAGTGTGACAGGATGTAATAAGCTCTATTGTATTATTAAAAAAAAACATTTATACGAAATATTCCAAAATTTTCATATCAATATAATCAAATTATTTATCATTTATATAAAAAATCGAAATAAAATACAAACAATAGAAAAAATATAGAAAACAAAAACGTAGATAAAAATTCATCATAAATAGACTCATGCAAATTAAAAATGAAATCATAATGTGTTAGTGGACACAATAAAAACATCAGGATTAATAAATGTTAGAATTTTTTGGGCTCTATTTTTTGATAGTGTTTGAATACATAGTTTCTTACTAAACAAAAAAAATCATAATTATAAAAGACCCATAAATGAAATAATAAACAAATAGTTTCCAGCATTTTGTCCTTTTAAAATATTCATTTTCCAATTTTCGAATAAGAAAACACGAAATTTGACCGATTTATCTTGTATTCAAGTATTTATGGGGTTTTTTCCTGGGCAGAACAAAAATATATTATCTGTTATTTCAGTTAATAATTATTTTACTTATAATATCTCCTAAAGCGGGACCTTAAATATGATCTGAAACTCTACATGGAGTAATGTAGAAAAAAATATGAGGATCACAAAAATTTATACAAGATTCCTTTTCCCTTCAAAATTTCTCACTAATTAAAAAAAATCGAATTAAAGAATAACAGGAATGTCTGCAAAATAGTTATTCTAAAAATAATTTCCATTTATTTCTCTATAATTAAGGCTTTGCCCTATTATAAATTTTCCAGTTCTGAGATTAATATATTGCAGAAAGAATCTGAGACATGATCAGAAAATATCTGAGAAAGCTTTTTATATCATGCAAATATATATATATCACCATTTCCTGCAAAAAATAAACAAACTAATCGTGTCTTAATAGGTAATTTATAAACCTTTAGAGCTAAATATATATTTGCAGTTGGGAAAATGCTTTAAATGATGTAAACAATTAAATTTTACTTTATTTGAGTTAATGAGTATACTAATATAAATATTATGAAATCTAAACTTATCGAATATCCTGGTTCGATTCGTCTTTTTTTTTAAATCAAAATATTCTATACACTTCAATACAATAATTAAAATTACTGATTTTTCTGTAAACAAAACCAAGGAATGAATTCTGAATTTCATTATTTTTGACCAATGAGCAATTATTTCCTGGAAAGATTGTCCGCTGATTGGCTGACGTTACTTTTAATTTTTAATGGTGCATTTATTCACTGAAACAATTTTAAATATATTTTTTTAGTCATTTAAAATGTTTTTCTGTTGAAAATGCGTAACTGCGTCTATTGGTTTTTAAATCAAAAAATAAACGATGGTTTAGAAAGCAATTAATTAGTGCCCCATAATCAGAGTAGGCACCAGGGATAGACACAATATACGTTGGTCGCATTTTTTAAATATTTACAGAGGAAATTTAGAATCATTGTTTATAGATCAGTGATAAATTGTGCAACATTCAATTAATCAATTTCTTCATCATTTTCAATTTTAATTTCCCTTGCGAATCTTCTTTAGTAACATTACGTTCACTTTCATTAGATTATATCGATCCTTTTCTTTCAGAAATAATGTTTTTTTTTCATTTGCTTATACAAAATGTTGTAACCATGTTGGTCAAAATATATCCAACACCCCAACATTCTAAATTGTTTTACGATCTCCCTTTACGTCTTTGTTGTTAAAATAACTTTTACTTCGCATGTCACATAAATATGTGTAAAAGTATTTTCATATAAGTACTTTTAATTATTTAGAAAACAAATGATAAAAATCCAAAAGGATCAAAAGATACCTTTATTTATTCGCAAAAACATACATAAAGCATCAAATGTATAAGTTCCATTGGAAACAAAATACATAGCTATGGAAAAAAATTATATCATATTAAAACATTATTATTTAATCCTTTTGAAGTAGTTTTTTTGCGTATATTACATTAGATAATAAATTTTTAATATTTTTTTTCCAAGAAAGATTTTTAAAAGCATAAATATACAAAAAGGATAACAATTTTAAAATTGAGCCTATTTGATGCAAATTTATTTTTGTTTCATATTTATTAAAAATTTATTTAAAATCATTTGCTATTATAATTAGACAAATCAATCATATTTTTATAACAAATTTAAATATTACATATCCAACATTTCATGCCGAATTTTTGAATTATTAATGAAAGCAACCATGTTCACACACCACTAAAAAATTAAATTAAATAGTGTTTAGTAATCCTGTGTATAGTTCCTAACAATTCTTGAATTCATTAAAAATTATATTAAAGTATAATCAGGCATTCTTTAATAAGACTTTTTTGTACGATTCTATTAGTAATTCTATTGTAAGCAATACAAAACATTTTGTTTTTATGTTCTATAGTTTTTGTTTTACATAATTTTGCAATCAGTCCGATATTTATCGAAAACGTTGAAATTGTTTGATGATGCTTTGAAAAAGGTTTTCAAAATCCCATGTTTGAAACCTTTAGTGTAAATGATCATCTCCAGATCCAATTTTCTTTTCTTCTAAGATCATCTGGATGACGACTTTTCAATCTTCAAAACTATCACTTAAATATGTCGAACTAAGATTTAAATTCGCATTTTCTTTCGATTCTTAATCAAACCGATCAACTTGAATTTGGTATATCCCACCACTAGTATCTTCCACTAAAGTATCACCAGAATTTTTTTCGGAGAAATTTGGATTCAAAATTTCAAAAGATATATCGCTGCCTGAAAAAGTGTCAGCTTCTGAGACGCTAGTAGCGCTTTTCTTAATGCCGAAAGCTGGATAAGATCCAAGAATATCATTTTTGTTAGCTTTTTCGACAGTAATCTGAGGTTCTAAAGGACGTTTAGAGTTATCACCGATATTTCTGTTTGACCCATTATCAGTTTCTAAGTCACTACCAGACGAATACAGCCATTCGGTAATAAATGGCGGCATTTCGCCAGTTCTATCAGTTGCGAAAACAGTTAGGTTTCCTGGGGTACGACTATTATTATTTTTAGAATTATCAATAACTTTTGAATCCGATCGATCATCTATAAATAGCGGCTTACCAGCATTGATAGTTGTATTTATTTTACTATTGGTAACTTTATCGAGTGCAGTTTCAAAACCCGAACTTCTAACAACTTTCAACACATTGTGTTTAAATAATTCATCCTTTGAACTATTTACATCTAACTTAATTTCACTAATTACTGTCTCTTCAGCAGCTAAAGTGGCATCTAAATCTGAACTGGATGAACTACTTACTGTTGATGTTTTCTCGTCGGGTATATTAGAAGTTTCGGTAGAATCATCCATAGTTGATTTCATTGTGGTCGTAGATATTTTTTCATCTTCAGATGCTCCACTACTACTAGTAGAAGTAGAAGTCTTCATTTCAGTTCCAGTATTTTTCATTAAAGTTTTAGCAGAGGATGATGTAACCGATTTCAGTGTATCCGTAGTTACCCCACTGGCTTCCAGCTCTATATTTGTTTTGGCAGGATATTCTTGCCCCCGTGATTTTACTATTTCAGGTTTATTCTGCTCTATTGATTCTTTTGTTTCAGTAGATATTCTCCCAATTCCTTTCATTTCTTCTCCAACTGTAGGATTAGTTTGCAACTTTATTTGTAATGTCCTGGGATCGTTGGACCTCTTTGGTGTAGATGAAACAATAAAATTCCGATGTGTGTTTCTTCCTATGAAAGTAAAGTATATAAATTATCGATATGAAAGAAAACGTACAGTTTAATATCATGTATAATTATTCCTCTTTCGAAATGAAAACAACTAATAATCATAAAATTTTGATACTGAAGAACTAGGAAACTTTTATTAAATATTAGTCCATAATTTCAAACTCAAAATAAGTTTTATGTTTGCTGCTGGTAAACTTTATTTCAATAGTTGTAACATAAACAAATCTCATTAAATATTCAGGCTTAATAAAAGTATTATCAATTTCTTTTTCTTAAAACTTAGATAAGAGAAATTAAAAATTGAACATGTATTTATTTTATTATTGGTAAAAAAATTGGCACACAAAAATTCTAATTAAATATAATCGTTTAGATAGAATCAGGAATGAAATAAGTAACAACTTGAATAATTTAAAGAAACTAGTAAGATCCAACAGTAACAAAAAAACTATAAATATAAAGATATTACCTGAAACTTTTAATTAACGGCTTTGTAGCTAATTTTTTTATTCATATTTCAAATTGGAAAAGTTAATAAAATATTTCAAACATCATCAAGCATTCTTCATTTATTAATAAAATTTTGTGATCGATGATATTACAAAACATCTGAATTTATATCTCCAATTTATATATTCATAAGATTCAAAGTAGATGCGATTTTGATTTTATTTATTAGTTTACTTGTTAAGTAAGGATAGTTTTGGAAGTTTAAGGAAATCTGAATAATTTAAACAAATATTATTGCTCTAAATAACACATTTTATCTAGTTTATTTGTTTTTGATTTGCAGTTTTTTTATCTATATTTTTTCTTCATAATACATGAAAAAGAATGTGATATTGAATCGATAATATGACCTGTTACGTCTTTCGCGATCAGTTTAAAAATTCGACTATTTCAAAATTCAATTTTTCAAAAAGCGACTAGATCTGTGTATCACAGATGTAAAATGAAAAAATAATACAAACTATTCCATCTGGTCTGATAATTTTGTAAAAATTACTTTATTGCCGCATAAATTTCTATTTTTAAATTAATGATTCCCATGTTGCAATAGTGAATTTATTATTAATATAAGAATGAAATTTAATAGTCTATAAAAAGGAAATATTTGATATGCAATGTAGATATTGTAAGAACCATGACGAATTTTCTAAATAATGATTTTCATGTTGCAATAATGAGTTAATTACTGAAGTAAAAAGGGAATTTAATAGCCTAAAAAAAGTAAACAATTGATATGCAATTTAGATATTGCTCGTATCGTGACGGATGCTTTAATGATTGATCTGAATGCTGTAATAGTGAGTTAATTGCTAAAGTAAAAAGAGAATTTAATAGCCTATAAAAATAAGCATTTGATATGCAACTTAGATATTGCTCGTTTCGTGACGGATGCTTTAATGAATTATCTGAATGCTGAAATAGTGAGTTAATTGCTAAAGTAAGAATGGAATTCAAGAGTTTATTAAAAGGAAACAATTGATATGCAATACAGATATTGTTCATATCAAATACTTCAATTTATGATTTCCATGCTGTAATAGTAAGTTATTACAATGGGGGTAGAATTCAATAACTTATAAGAGAAAAACAATTGCTCTGCATTATAGATATTGTTCGTATCGTGATAAATTCTCAGCAGTACATTTGATATAATATTTTATATAACACTGTTTATAATTTCCTCTTACAAAACGAGCAATTCTAATCCAATCATCAGTCAGCAGACATTCTACACCCATACAAGACTATCAAACAGTATTCATTTCTTGAAGCATTATAATTTGAGTTACAATCTTTTTCTACAACTTCAAAAGTAGTTAAACTGTGATATTGAATCGATAATATGACCTGTTACTTCTTCTATCTAACAATTCTAAAAAAACGTTCTGATCAAATTTTGCAGTTAAATTTCTGAAATTTGTTTACGGATCTGCTTTTTATCGAGGGGAAGTGTGCAAGAATTCAAATGAATATCTAATATTCAAGAAGAGAGATAAACTTCCCCTTTGAATATCAAGTAATAGGCAAAGCAAAATTTTCTTTCCTATAGGGAGAGCGTGAACTAATAGTAGGAAATGAAAACAAAATTGGGTAGAATTTTCGTGGTGCCATCTGTTGGTTCAAATCCGCATAATATGTTCACATATAACATATTATAAACTTTTTTAATTTTATTTTTAACGAATTAATTTTTGAAGACACTGCATTAACATCAAATGTCATCCATTACAAGTTTAAAAAATTTGTTTCAGTTTGAGTGGATGAATTAAAAGTATTTAATTAGGGATTGAAAAATTGAGCAAGATATATATAGGGTGAGTGTGAATTAATAATAGGAATTGAATAAGAACGTATATGATCAAAAGATTTAGGAGTCTTTTTAAGCTAAAGATAATTTACTTATATGTTCATCTCTTAATCCTTAATGTCAATACTTTTTGCATTCATCGTTTCTAAATTTGCAGGGTTTGAGGGGGGGAGAATACTATTTAACCTTTTCATTAATATCCGTCTTAATCTGACGATTAAAGTTCCATGTCAATAAGTCATTTTTAGCCCCGTTTCTATCTAAAAGAGCGGTGTAAGATATAAAGCAAGTCATAAATAAGAATGCCCTCATTTTATAAAAATGAAGGCATTTTTATAAAATGCCCTCCAAAAAATATCTTTAAAATGGTTCTAGTAAAAGACTTGCACAGTCAAATTGGGTTGGATAGTAGTGAGGCGGTTAAAGGCAATTAGATATTTTATATTCAACTAACTCTTTATTTTCATTTTATTTTATCTTTTAATAAATTTAAGATAATTCTTTTTTTCTCACCTGTACAACATATATTTTTTTTAATTTTCGCATTCAAACGAATTTTTTATATTAATGATTTCATTTTTTGCAAACTTTTTAAGTGAAAAAGCATTAAATAACCTACCTGAAGCGATGAAGTTATGGACTTTTGGTGGAGGAGCCATAAAATCCGAGAAGACCATGAATGGCATTAACAAATTTGAGAACTTAAGCATCGTGATGCTGAAAAGATGTTAAACCCGAGCAAGGAATGAAAATGGCTAGCTGGGGATGGCACTCAACAATATACGACACTATAAGAAGCTACGACTTGGAAATTGAATAGAACAAAATGATAATCCATCACAGTCACACTTTCGTTTTATTATGTTTCGATTGCATTGCTAATAATTTTATTTTTGAATAAGTTTCAAAATCAAGGTTTAGTTTTACCAAACCTCTAAATAAAAGTAAAAAATACAAAGAAATTCAATTTCTGTGACCTTCCATTTTCAAATCAATATTTGATATTAATTTCCTTTCTGATATGTGTTTCCAAACATATAGCCTTGATTATTTTTTGATCAAACGCCGAAATTAATTTCACATGTGCGATTTTAGTATTGTTTGTCATAATTCGTCCTCCAATATCAAGTAAAAAATAAAATATCAACAAAGGTTTGCAAGATGAATTATAGAATTCCCTTTTCGACTTCTTTGTAATTCAAGGGAAAAAATTTAGAGGGAATAACGTTCTAAATGGAATATTTCTAATACAGTTTGAAATAATTCTAAAACACAATCAACATAAATCAATTTGAAACTTGATCATGGTATTTGCACCTAAACCGGACATTTCTAACAATTTGGGGCAAAATTCTTATGTGTGGAATTATATGTAATGTATCATCTAAGATTACCTTTGAGTTGCCATTAAGTTAACTCTTTATTTAGGACATATTCACAAGGACCAGACTAGGTACAAGTACAAAAAAATACCACACCACCTAGCTTCAGATCAATTAGCACACTTTAACTCAACTCTTTCTGTCACTTAAAAAAAAAGAAGAAAGGAACAATCTCGTTTCTCCCATTCTCGCTAGATGGCTCAAAGTGAAGACGGGTACTTTTCCGTTAGCCGGGAGGAAATGTCGCCAATTGTGAACCAAAACGCAAGTCGAGTCGCCAAGCAAAGCTAATGATAAAACAATCAATCAATTCTACATTATTTGGTGATTTTTCACTTGAACCCGTCTAAGGGGAAAGTATCCGAAGACAATAACTCAAAAACGCAGCCTTAAAATAGATGGCTGACATTTGGCGTATAGTGTCAACAGGAGAATCGTAGACGTATCAAATTATGAAACAAACCTGTCAAAAAATAATTTTTTTTCATTGTTTCTATCTATTAGCCATAATTCAAAACTATAAAAATTAAATAAATGTTGGTTTATAAAGACGCTGATATTGTAAATCATTTTAATATTTTGGGTCCAATAAGCGAAAGATAAAAGGTCCAAATGCATACTTCCTTATTTTCACCGTGTATAAGATATACAGTATCGTAGAACATGCTAAAGGCGCTAAAGGTTAAGCCCCCCCCAAAAAAATAAGATACATAAAGGAATTCTGATTAATATAAACAATTATATACTCTGATTGAAGGTATATGTTATCCGTATGCCATAATATTATCATTGAAAATCTTTCCTAAGTGCCATGATTTGTGGCATAAAAAATTGGAACAGAATAGGAAACAAACCAAAATAGATACACGAATAAATTTACAAACAAGAGCAAAGCAAACAACATAGATTTTTTAAATATAGATTTGGTACTTTTTCATTAGCTGGGCGGCTGCGAAAAAATCGCCAAATAATGTAGAATTCCACCAAATTTCTTTGGCAATTTTTTTCTGGCACCCGTCTAAAGGAAAAGTGCCATTTATTTCACAAATATGACAGAATAACAAGATATATAAAACGCAAAATAAAAGAACATAAATTACTGACGGCTTAATCCCCTTTTAATTGCAATATTGCATTTCAAAATCTATGTAATATTTATAAAAATTTTAATGGAAAACCTATACTTCTACAAATGTTCGAAAACTATCCTTATAATTTTATATAATAAAATGCCACCAAAGGCCGAATTCAGTTGCTTTAAATTTGACAAATAACGCCAAAAATGAATGAAATTATCTCTGAAAAGCACTAAATTTCACTACATAGTGAAGCAGAAAAGTTGCTATAATACATCTTCATTATCTGGGTATAACTCCCTTATACGGTACCCTTTGATTTGGCGACTTTATACCAAGAAGCTGTAATGTTATTTCTGCCACGGACGTTCAATGGCTGGTGGCCTGAGCTATGGTTCCAGTTGAGTTGTTCAGTATGGTTCAAATTTGGCGACATTCGTAAATGCGTCGATTTTGTCATGGCGACATTTTTTAAACGGCGCCAAAGGGGTACTGTATATTAGGATTTAACCATTATCTGAAAGGATATAGTGTGTCTATCTGATAACATAGCAGTATGGAATATTTATCATATACGCAAATGATGTTATTTTTGTTTCATTTGTCAATAAATAAATAATCTACGTGTTTGAAATTTACAGCAGAAGTAAGAATTTACAAATACAGTTATATTACTGCTAAATATTAACAGTGGATTTCGGAAAGTATCTCAAAATGAAATGAAATAATGAAATAATCAAACTATCAAAAACAAAATTTGACTATGACAAGCACATACAATTTTCCTATCTCTTTATTGAATTTTAAAAAGTTAAATTTGTTAACTTTTTAAAATTTAGTAAAGAGATATAAAAATTGTGATTTACGTGGACAGAGTCAAAGGAAATTTTTCGTTCTTTCCCTCATAACGTTATTAATTATAATAAATAAAAAATATGAAGCATATAAGTCGATTATAAAGTTCTTCGCCGATACGTTCCACCATCGTTGAAATTTTTGGAATTTTACTAAAATTCTAATAAAAATGTAAATACTAGGAAAAGTAATTTTTCTGTTATAGAGCGGACAAGACTAAACACGATACGCCAAGTTTTTGCAATGTTCTATATCGCCCTCGATGTTATAAATTGAAACAGATAATGCAAGTGCAATGGCGAGTTAACTCGTCACCGGTCAGCAACGTTTGGACATGAAAAGACGAGTTAACTCGTCACCGGTCAGCAAAGTGTTAAGAGCAAAGGAGTATTTGGTCAAAATTTAAAATCTTCTAGTTCCTTCAATTCTGCCACTTTTTGGTCTAATTACAATGGACTGAATATTAAGGACCATAATGAGTACTAATAGTTGCGTCATAAATTAAATAATAATAAAGCAATTAATTCAATATTTTGAATTAAAAATCTTTTTAACGAAATATTTCCTCGTTCGTATAACAAAAAGAAAAAAATCCTAGTATTTCGGAAACTCTTTTTTTTTTTTAAATTCACATGGCATGAAATTATCATGTAAGGATCCGACTTCCTTCTTGGACTACATCAAGCGTGAAATTCAAATTATGATTAGTTGTGTGAACACAAGCTTTGTGAAATCTTTGATTAAAAATAAAAAAATGATTCTGTTGATTGTGTATTCCATTTATTGAATAGAAATTTGAGCATTTCAGCTAGACATCTATCTTCCAACACGCAGACTTACGAGAAGGAAGTGCGCTTGAACGATACACACGCAGTACACAGTAGAAATTGTTCTCTCATATGGGAATTATGATTGCACATCTGGTAAATTTGAATTAGTGTTCAAATGAATCTACTTAAAAACAAGTAATATAAAAAAACAACTTTTAAAATCAATTCCTACTTAGATTATTAAGAAAAATTTAGAAAATTAGGAAAAATTTTAATTTAATTATTTTTTTATTAAATAATCATAATTGTTGTTATTCTCATGCGTCTGACTTCTAGCTCACATACGTCACAAACCCATTTTACGGAGTGAACTTCATCCATGCATTCATCCACAGATCGTTATTTAGATCTGAAACAGAGAACGATCACCTCTGACCCAGTACCCCCGGCGTTTTACTCTTTACAAAAAGAACTTTATGACCATGACAGATTTAACGTCCACCACACACAGAGAATCTTCTGCTGGCAAGTTTGAACTCGCAGCCCAAGGGATGCGAATTCAACGCCCTACCAACCAGGCTATCCCGGCTTAACAATTAAAATTACTGTAAATATTTGATCAAAAAATCATACTAGCATTAAATTTGCAACGCCAATAGAGATTCAAAACCAATTGTGTCAAAGCAAAATGCGTCAATTCTCTACGCAAGTTGGGGTAATTCAATACAGAATAGAAATTTCTAATTTTTTTTATTCTGTATTATTTTAATTCGAAAGTATTTCAAAATGAATCTGAAAGATTGATTCATTAGCAATGTTTACTTGTAAATGCACCAAATATTATGAAAATAAACAGAATCGTTTAAAAGAATCGGTCGAAAACATATTAAGCCTAACCTCATTAGCTTGTGGAAAAAATAAATCGAATTCATCACTTATTTGGCGGTGGAGAAATGAAGATTTTTAGCAAAAAAGTTGTTTTTGAATTAATTAAAAAGTCAAGGAATTAATATTTGAAAAAACTGTATTAACATCAAATGTCATCCGCTACAAGTTTTAAAAAATTTGCTTGAACTTGATTAGATGAATAAAAAGCATTTTATAAACGATTGAAAATTTGAACAGGATATATATAGAGAGATAGAGAAAACTAATAGTAGGAATTGAATAAGGATAATAATAAATTGATAATATCTGTAAATCGGCATCATACAAAAATAAAGTAAAAAAAAGCGGGAGTGATTTCCTAGATCTTTCTGGTATACTCTCAAATAAAGTTGTAATTCCCATTCCCTAATTAAAAGTGTGGACCTTGGGACAGAATGTGAGTACATAATACAAGTACTCAAGTTTTTATTTTCTGAATCTAGCACATAAGACTTGCATATTTTGTTATAAAGTGAACACTTACACGGTATTTATAATTAATTATATGGCACTGGTAATCAAGAGTTACAATCATGTATTAGCGAGCAATCGTCGATTAGTTTTTCTTCGGCAATTAATTACTGCCATGCGTTTAATATGCAAGCAGTACCCCGACCCAACCAAAGGGCATTGGGAAAATTGATGGGGCTACCGAAGAGCTACCCCACCTTCAACAAACGACACTTGATGGTGTTGGTCACTCGCAAAAAAAAAGAAGAAGAAGAAAGAACAAAAAGAAGGAGAAAAACGCTCTGTATAGAACGCATATAGGTCCATGAAAAAAAGTTACATTTTACATTTTAATGCATTTTCAATGTTAACTGTGAAACATTGAAAATGCATTAAATACATTAAATGTACGTTAACATTTTACATTAGGAGAGAACTAAAGATAAGAGCTTTTACAGAATGTCCTTAACCCTCTATGGGTATGTGTAACTTTCAGGTCACATTTTAATTTATCGACATTTTACAAAATAATTACAGCTTTTTTCATGAGATGGCGCATAAATCTTAATTCTATGACGTTACAAACACAACCAATACTAGTATTCATGACCACTGCTTGGTTCATCAACCCGAAATAGCAAAATAATTGCTGTGCAAACTGCTGGCAGTAAAACTACGTGAAAGCATTCGATCCTATTGAAATTATTTGTGCTTTTGTCAGTGATTACCAAACTATGTTTGTGGATGCACGTACATTTATGCCTTACACCAAATGCAAATTGTTTTATGGACTTTCACATATGAGCTATTATACACAGAAGTGCAAATTTTATAGGCCGGTGGGACTTGAAAGTCACATAATGATTATAACGCAATAAAATTGTTTAAACACAAAAATTTGTTGCCATTTGCATACATAGGTTTAAAATTTCAAATTTTTCGTTTCCACAATTTATTTTTAGAGTTAAAACGAAAATTCGGCCCATAGAGGGTTAATAGAAATTTAATGACTTGAATTTTTAAGAGTTCTTCACCATCCAGGGACACTCATTTATTATCCATCTGAGTCTATGTTCTCTTCATAGCGCACATGATTTTATCACGTGATTTATAGAGCCTTCTTCGGTATCACATTCACAAGTTAAACTTTGATGATTAAAAAAAGCATGTATGTACAGAAAATACAGAAATCTTGATGACAGAAAATACAGCATATCCAGTTAATTCTTGGTTAAGAAAAAAATCACCCTTAAATTCGGTTAACAGAAACGCTTTTAAAATGCTGATAGGTAGTTGCATGTGTTTAATATATATATAAGTGCCTGAAAACCGCATTCGTATTTTGCACTTCTTTGCTTTTTTGGTATCAAATCAAAATTGATATTTCTTCTGTATCAAACCAAAATTGATACAGAAATACAATCCATTTTTGAACTACAGCATCTACATTTTTCACAATTATACGAAAGTACAGATTCACTGACGGTTAAATCTTCAACGGATCTACAATTTAGATTCTAAACAGGTGTACCAAATTTCATCTATCTAACCATTTGCGTTTAAACAGTTACGTTAATAGTGTACACTTCTACACGGACAATTAAAGAAACATCGAAATTTGATAGAAATCTACAAGTTTATAGTAAAGACCGTATACAAAATTTCTTCTGTTCACCTCATTGCATTTTTGACTTATTGTTTTCAAGATGTAGAGCGAGGCATAAATCCAAAATTTTGTTTTTTGGTCTGAAGGAGGTCTGAATTGTAAGATTCAGTAAAATCTCGAGTTTCAATTTTTTAAACGATTGTAATGTTTCCATTTTAAATTTCTTACATGAAAAAATATATATATAAACCGTCCTGTTGTATAGAGATCTGACAAATTTGGTCCATAGTTACGTTTTGACTTGTAAGTATTCATTAAAAAATGATTATTTTCAAAATTTTAAATTAAAATTAATCAATATGATAATGATTTTTCTTAATAATTTTAGTGTCAATTATTGAACGAAAAAAATTTTTGGTCTCTTAATTTTTTTTTTTTTTTGTCTTTTCAGAAGTATCAATTTTATTTCCAAATTTTTTTTCTTTAATTATAATAAATTCACCAAAAAATAATTTCAAACACAGTTTTATAACAATATTTTATATAACAATCATTTACATAACCGAGTGCAGAAAAAGTGAAGATTTGTAAATAAACATGTAATAAAAATAGTGAAAGGAGACTTTGTCTTTCAAACTTCAAAAAAGTTAGTCTTTTACATCATTAAAAATTATTCAAAGAACAGCTAAGAAAATCTCAATTAGAGCAAATTTAAACCAAACTTGCTCAACCGCAGTTTGAGTTTCAGGACACAAAAATATTACTTGGACTGAAAACGTGGATTTCCCGCAAAAATAGTCTTGGATTCGAATCCATATGTAAAGATGGATACTTATGCAGTCTAGATTTATTATTAGAGAAATAAAACTATCCCATAATTTAAGTACGGGAAAGGCAAAGCCTGTGATCAATTAAACAGTGCACAAGGATCAAATTTAAAAGATTACAATGAAATCTGCAATGCATATTTCAATGTATCATGTCAGAACTTAATTTCCTGAACGGCCAAGCACCACCGAGTCAAATTATATTTTTATTCATTTTAATCGTTTCATTGAAGGAGTCATTTTAGTATTGCAAACGATCTAAAAAACCTTTGTCTCACCTTAATTGTTTAAAAAAATATCCCATTTCCTATTTATTTCATTTCATATAATCACGTGCTCAAAATGACATCTTTCTAGGTTTTATTTACTGTAGTCATTAACTTATTTTTTTTAAATTAGAGCTTTTGTAAATGCGATGGCAGCACGATATTAAAAGCTGATTTTTTGAGATGCTCGTGCAGATAATAAAATCTTTATTTTTCGCCTACGGATTTTTGTTGTCGGCAAAATCCTCATCCCAAAAACAATATCCTGTTCTGACATAATAAGAAATGTATATAAGTGCACAATGACTGTTTTTCTAATGTCTGTTTTTTAATAGCAAAACTGTTTTGTAAATATGTGATTTTGGCTAATTTTTTCGAAGTCTCACCGCAGTCACAGAATCTTATCACAGTACCCTTAAATTACGCCAAAAAGATCTTCTCCAAATTTGAGTTGAAAATTTTTCTAATATGAATTGAGGGTTATAGTAACTTTCATATTCCAAACAATTTTTTTTAATTATTAGCACTTTCATACAGAAATTAATACAAGAATTAAAAAGAAAGATTTCAGTTCATTGCAATTAAAATAAAATTGTTTCGTTAATAGGCTTGCTTATCAAAATCAAGACGAGTTTCGGATATTTTACCCAAACTT
The DNA here is from genome assembly GCA_026289955.1 of Argiope argentata. NCBI lineage: Eukaryota > Metazoa > Arthropoda > Arachnida > Araneae > Araneidae > Argiope > Argiope argentata. The sequence continues at coordinate 38,547 of JAOUZG010038069.1, read as the reverse complement.
GTTAGATAACGAATTTCCTATTCTGTTGTGTCATTAATGATTGTGATAAAATAATAAATCCAAATCACTCAATTCTTTTTTTAACAATTAAAAGCTTTATTTATTATAAAAGGTGTGTAAAACTAGATTTTGAAACTTTTCTGCGAAGGAGTTCTGAAATTTCTAGAATAATTAAAAAATCACATAAACACGCGAACGGTTACGAAACGCTTCAATCGACAGATATCGGCCCATTATTTTATCAAAAACATCAAACAAGCTGAAAGATGTCTTTCAGGAACCGCGACATTACACGCAGGTGTTTTGTGGGAAACAAGCGGGCTTTGTGACACGTGTATCAACTAAGAAACCAAACAATAGAAGGACAAGTTTCATCTAGTCGAATGTCTACCGGACTTGATTTGTTCGCTATTTTATTCACGCGTAATGGCATGAAAATACGACTGTTGCATCTTCTGGAAAACTCGTTAGAGGGGAAATTGCAACACTCAGGTGAAAGAGGATGACGGAGCACAACGAAAAGTATAAAAACAAAATTCATGGCCAGGTAGTGACGTAATGTCAAATACATAATGCTTTTTTTTCTTTCGCCGGCTCATACATTAAAAAAGCGCTCTTCCAAGAATTAGTACATAGCTTCCTTTTGAAGAATTACAAGGCGCCTATATAAAAAGTTTCGACCTAACTTTAAAATAACAGCATTGATTTCGATTTGATTTGATAGACATTCGTTTTGATCTTTGAAGTAGTGAGTTAAAAATTTAAGATTTGTTTTACAGCCAGAGCAATATGATGTTGGAATACGGCGTGGTGACTCTAGCTATTCTATTTACGACAGTGAGAAGCTCTCCTTTGATACGAAATGGTGAATATATCGTGCCAAACGATACTTCAAAGTGCACAAAGGATCTCATGGACTGGTGTCAAGGGATGACATACTCGAAAGAAGGAGCTGGTATATCCATGATGTCCGTCAGCATTTCAGAACCAAGTGGAATAGTTCGATACTTCTGTGCATCGGATTCCGAAGGTACAAACTGTACCAAGAATGGAGAGCCTTGGATTGCCTGCTCCACTGATAACCAGTTCTCTTACAAGGGAAAACCAATCACGAAAGATTCCTCTGATGGCACTGAAGAAGGCATATGCAAAACGGCGGACATGGCTTTTAATAATCTTTTCATACAAAATCTAGCAGTCGATAATACAACATTAAATGAAGAAGTACAGAAGGGAATGGAAATGATGTTCAGGCAGCTAGAAATAGTGAAAGAACAAATGGCGGCATTGACGAAATGGTTTAATAGCCTTTTTAAACCTGGTTACCCATATGATTTTGATGATCCCATGAGCCCCGATGACAACAGTTCCCCGCAAGGAAAAAATCAGATCGAAAGAGAAGAAGAAAAGAGATGAACAATTTTTATAGAAAAGAAAATGTATAAACACTTCGCAGACACTGCTTCATAATGATGACTCTCTTTCTCCTTTTGCCAATGGCGCTACGTAACTAAATTGCACAAAGAACTTGCGATAAGACAGTGATTCCCTGTTCCAAAGGATCAATATCCTTGCTGCATGTAACTTGCTTCGGAGATATGAAGGCTTGACTTTCAGTGTAACAACCTTAAAAATCAATGTAAGGAATGTTGATAGATTTTGCCTTTCAATGAAACTTTATTGTTTCAGTTTATTCCGTGTACATGTTTGGACTTCATAGTCACTGATATAATCCATTGCTGAAAAATAAAAAAAGAAATGTAATACTTTATGTGCAGCACAATATTCATAAAATTAGAATATTAATCATACTACTTAATTGATTGAGAAAATAAGATAATTCTGTATATATTTAGAGGTTGAGATATCAATAAATACTTTATTTGTTTTGAAATTGAATACAGATTAAAAAAGTAAGTGCATGTTGAATTTCTTTAAAAAAATCAACTTGGCTATGTATATTTTTGAAGTAAAATTTTAGTTTTGTGTATCATGTCCAGAAAGTAAAGTTATTTTAAACAACAAGGAAAAGGATTTATACATAAAATCATTTAGCATAAATGCAATAAATAAAATTCTTTATTTTATTACTTTATTTATAATAAAAATTCTTAAATATTAAGGAACTGCCAGTTTGATAACTTAAACAAATTGTCCATTAAAATTTGAAATTGTTGTTTTTGATTGTTGAATTTAATAAAATTACTTAATACGTTCTAAAAACATGCCAAGTGCCAAAATTTATCAAAAATTTTTAAACTATACCAAATTTTATGTTAAAATCTTGAGTTTTATTTCATAGTTCATTTACCAAACATTATTTATATCTTTAAAAAACGAATCTTGCAATTTGTTGTGAAAATAGACTATCCTTAAAAAAAATATTTTATTTAAAAATTTTCATGTAGCTTTTTTAATGACAAATTTAAATAAATTTATATATTAAACAAAATTATAAGATTGAATTTTTTTTTAAAGTAGTGTTAAAGAATATACTATAAACAGTAGTCCATGGGTTTGATGCAGTTTGAGAAATTGAAAAATATATTTAATATTCAGATAAATTATTAAATCCTGAAATAATATTTCATCAAATGTATACCCTAAATAGATAATTATGATATATGATTTTTCTCTCCTTCATTTCTTCTTCTTCTTTTTTCGTTCTTTTTTAATTTCCAAGAATATATTGAAAATTTTTATAAAGGAAACAATTTATCTTTCAAACTATTTTCAATTTGCCTTTGATCTTTCATTATATAAAGCTGGAATTAAATTAATTAATTAAATTAATTACATTACACATTTATTAGATTATTCTATTAATTAAGTCGTGTTGGAAATAGCAAGATAAAGATAAAAAAATAACACTAAAATGCAAATACCAAAACAAATATATAAATGTAAAATACAAAATAATAAAAGATTATCTAAAACCCAAGTGACTGAACTTGATCAGTTTTATAAAAAAAATTCTAAACATAAATTAATCTACAATTTTAATACATTATATGCATTAAAATTATTAAAATAGGCTCTCAAATTCATTTTTTAAAATAAAGACAAGTATATGGGCAAAGTTTCTTTATAATAGACATGACAATTGGGTAATTTATTTCTAACAAAAATACATTTAGTAAATTTCAGCAAAACAAACATATCAGAGCAAGGAGTTTAAAAGAAAATTCACAAAAATATAATAAAAATATTAAGTTCATTGCTGAATCTGTTTGAAAAACCTACATTACATATTAAATTTGAAGAACACAAAAGTTGTGCACGAAGGCAATGTGACATTACATGATGTTCACTTTGCACATCATGTATCATCACATCCTCATCAATTGAAAAAATGTCATGAAATATTTATCTTGTGATTTAGAATTTCTTGTCACTATATCAAGCTACCATATTTAAAACACATATTGAAAATGAAGTACCTACAGAATACCAATAAAAAACTCAAAATTTTAAGGAATATTTTAATTTTAAAAATTTTATATCCATACTAGTCCTCTTTGGCGACCAGTCGCTTCGTCAGTATTATTGCTCTCTAAAATATTCAATTAATATTTTATGCAACTTGGTCTCATAACAGGTTTTTCAGCAAAATATTTTAAAACTCCAAATTTTGATAATCAAATAATTCATTTATAGTATTATGTAGGAGGTTCTGTGCATTGTACTACTCATCTCTCTCTTTCTTTTCGTGCCACTAAATTTTAATTTTAAATTAAAGTCGAAACGATGCAATTGCAACTAATATAAAGACATTTTTCTTTTCTTTATTTCACTGAATGTCTTTAAATAAAAAGTATGAGAAGTGAAAGCAGAGTTGCTCGTCTTTGAAGTCTTATGTGCAATATAGAATGATTTTCACAATTTATAACATCTCAAAGAATTATTCAGCAAAAATTCCACGGATTTTTCATAAAATTCAGTTTTAGCTTCATTTTAAAAAAGATATAAATGCTGTTAATAATAATATTTTAATTTTTCGATTTATAATAATTCAAAAAATTATGAAGTTTAAATTTTAGATAGTCTTTTCGTCCTAAGGAATCATATTCTGCGAATTTTCTTAACACTCCAACTTTTAAATGAATCAATTTTTATATCTTTCGCGATCAAATCTGACCAATCTGCCAAGTTTTGAATATTACAACATCAGAAGAATCAACTATAGAGAAATCTTAGAAGGTAATTGGTTTCCTTAAGATAGTCGATGAAGTGATCCAATATCGTCCATTTACATAGAATAGTGATATAGAAAATTTTCTTAAATTGGTCAGCTTTAGAGATTGATATATTGGAGTGAAAATCTTTTTTATTTATGATATTAGATTCTCAAGAATATTATGTTAAATATAATTCACAGGGCAGGGGATAAATGTAAAAATTTTAAACTCGTAATTACTCAGCATTTATTAACGCAATTTAAATAACAAATAATTATTTATTTCATTATTAAAACATTGATATAATTATAAAATGAGTTTAAATTAGTTTAAATTGTTTTAGAATAATTTAAAAATTAGGTTTTTTTTCTGCAATATTTTCGGATTTCATCGTGAAAAAATGTCAAAACTTAGTTTAATTTTTAATTAATGAAAATTTTAAAAAGATATCTCCGGCATATACATTTTCAACCTCCTATATGCACCAAGTTAGATATAGATTATATGGTCTGGTCTGTAGAGCAACAATTCATGCAGACACACACATGTGCAAACACGTTCATTTAATTATAAGTGAATGGGAAATTCCGGGAACTGATTATCCCGGAATTGATATTTTACTTTAATGGTGGAGGGAAAGGTCTAAAATTGTACGTTTTTATAGAATAGTAAGATTCTAATTTTCATAAATCAGTCAATTTTATAAATTGGTTTAGTTCATTGAAGTGCAACTGTTCCTATTTAAAATATTAGTGTCTCAAGAATATTTTATTAAATATGAGAGTTATAATTTGATTTTCGCAGAGCAAAGTATAAAAATTTTTTTAATTCGTAATTCATCAGAGCATTTATTGACCCAAATTACATAAAATGAAGTTACTTATTTCATTCAGACCATTTTAATTGTAGTGCTAAACAGTGTTTATGCTTATTACTAAAAATTTACACACTGGCCGTTGGGATCGGATTTGACAGCATATTCTGAATGAATTAAACTGTGATTGCTTTCATGATGTTGATGTATTTAATTAATAATATAAATACTGTGAACGATAATAAAAAACTTTATCTTGTATTTTTTTTTAGAAAAAATCATATTTATTTATTTTATTTCATAGAATCACATGCTGAAAATTACATTTTTTGCAATTTATTAGTAGTAATAATTAACTTACTTTTTCCTCAGAGTTTTTGCCAACATGATGGCAACATGCTGATAAAAGATAATTTTTTGCCATGCTCATGTGGATTAAATTGTTATTTAGTACAAAATTAATTGTTGGAAAATATGCTTAAAATATTTATTTAAAATTTCATTATGGATTTAAAAAAATTTAACTTGTAATTTTTTGGCCTTTAATTTAATATCAAAATCGTTTTTGTGAGATAGTATTTTGGGAAGTTATCGCAAAAAATCGTCAAAATTTTGCTTACTTTTTAATTAATTAAAATTCTAACGAAAAATCTTTAATTAATTAATTAAAATTCTAATCTGAATCTAAACCATCCTTGAATCCATTTGAATATACACAGAAAATTTCTTCAAAATCAGTCCAACCGTTTAGGAGGAGTTCAGCATATAGGAGTCAGTCAGTTCAGTCATTCAGAAGAATATTATATATAAAGATACGATTTTTTAATTTTAAACAAAATCCTAAAAACAATTTTTTTAATTACAAATTCCTCTTTATATTGACAAATCTGGATCAATTATTTCCTACAGAGATAACTTATCTATAAAATAACAAATGAAAACATAACAAATTCAAGCCTACAATGTAATTTTTCCCTGAAATTAACTTTATTAGATTTTCAAAAGTTTAGCACATTAGATGCATATTTACAAAAATGTTATTTTTATTTATGCTTTCAATAAAAATGTCACATTCTTTTTTAATGATATTCAATTTTATAAAGTAATTCAATATCTTAATTTCAAAAGTTGATCTTAATTCAATATCTTTCAAAAGTTGATTTTTAAAAAAGTTCCTTTTTTAGACACTTTAAAACAGTACTATTAAAAAGGTAAATTATATTTTCATCCTTCTGCTATTTAAGTAATTAATCAGATTGAGGTTTATGGTAAATAAATAAGGAGAAAAAATAATAATTACATTTTCTTATTGTTTATGTTCTCATCTATCTTTTGTAACTAAAATACTTTTCACAATTAATTTCTCTTGAGTTTTTCTCTCTAATGCAATTTATTTTCTTAATAAAAAGCAAAAATACTTCCTGTAAGAAATAAAAACTGTTCTTTTAATTTTTTTTTAAAAAAAATCTTCTTTCTCTAAAATTACAATTTATGCATATTACATAAAATTACATTTTATACATATTAAAAAGTCCAAACAAAATTCTGATAATGATAGTCACATAAAAAAAATACATAAGGAAAGGAAGAGGGGGAGAAAAATGCAAAATCTATCAATGCATGTAAATGAATTCTACCAAATAAATTTTAAAAATCTAACACAACTGATGCAATATCATATTTTGAAAAAAATATTGAATCCACCCACTGCTAGAAATAATTAAGAATGTCTTTTACTCATATGAAATAGAGAAAACTGAATATTCAATACATTTGTTTCTTTCCAGTCAGCTACCTTTAAATGGCGGGGAGGGGAGGGGGGTCATGTCACACTAGCAATGATTTCCATTTATGCTTTCTACAATAGTAAAAGGCTTCTGTCATCTTAAAAATCTATTTCCATAATATCAAAACTTACAGAAATCCCAAAGTCAGAGATCACAACAGAAAAAAATTAATTCCATAGTATATGAAAAGATATGATTGACACAACTAAGTATGATAAACGCGTGGCAATCAAAAAAGACTATTAAACCTGAATCAATTTATTAAACCTATATCACTCAAAAAATTATTTTATGAATTCAAACATTATGTTATGAATTAAAAAAAAATATTTGATAACTTCCATCATATAATTTTTAAAGTATTTGAAATAATGCACACTGAGAAACAAAAAATTTAATGTTTTGTTTCAATTATTTACAAAACCAACAATATACTTAAAACAGAAAGCAAAGGTAGAAAAGAGAAAATGACTTATAAATGCAAGTTAAAAGTAAAATTAGTACTTTTATTTTTCTAAACCAAATTAAAGCTTCATTATAATTCAAGCAAAAATTAACAATTATAGTTATTTCATTTGGGGGGGGGTCAATAAACAAGCTTTTCATTCTTCAATTAAAATTTAAAAAATACTGATGTACAATTTAAAATATTATGGCAAATTAAAATAGATCTGTTAAAAAGAATGTCCATTACTTTTAAAATCTTATTTATGATTGTTTTAATGGAGTAAAAATCTTTCTAATAATTTCAATAAATAGTTATCCCTAAATATTGAGCATTAATTTTTTGCCCAATTTTATAGAAATAAAAAATTTAGTTTTTGTTGTTTTTACTGCAAATGCATATCTCAATAGAATAGAAAAATATTATCCTAAACTATATCTTAAAATTCATGTTATTTGAAATTTTCATAACGATTTATAAAAATTAAAATTTTTATTCAGTAACAGCTCAAAAAATGCAATGAAATTATTAGTTCTAATAATGTGCAGTAATATAATACACAAGGAATACTAATACTCTTTATTATATGAAAAGAAATTTAAATTAAGAATACAGATTATAAAATCAACATTTATTAGCCATATTTTTTACAAAAATAAACTAGAACTTATACATATATATAATACTTAGAATAAATTAAATATACTACACATAATTTTTCTATTAACATAGTGATTAAAGAAACTGAAATGATATTTAAAAAAACTGGAATGCAATAATATCTGACTTTTGAATTTTATAGCAATACTTTAAACTAAAATAAAAATTACTCTATTTTAAATTTAATTATCTGAAACTGGTGTTTTTATAACAACAAAATTTCATTAAAATCAAATGAATAAATAAGTGAAAACAAAATGAATTATTTTGTCTTTCACTACCACAGATTGATGAAATAATAATATAACAACTGAATAGATATGTAAAAAATAAAATTGATGTTGCATATATTATTTGATTTATTGGCAGAAATTTAAATATATATATATATACAGCTAAATTAAATTTTAAAAAATTATTTCAACTCACATCAAATACAAATGTTTTTTTCATGCTATAGTATTAATAATTTTTATTAAAAAATACTCAAATAAAAAAAAATCATTAACAAATTATTTATAAAAATCTACAGAATCTTTAAACAATACTAACCAGTTCTTCCTTGATTATCTTTTAAATAACAGTTAGCTCTTAGTTCCAATAATAACCAAAATGTATCAATTTCATTTTCCTTCAGAAAGAGAATGAATAAATAATTAATAACTGAATTGATAAAGGATAAGAAAATAAGTAAGAATAAATAAAAAAATATTATTTTACTTTGCAAGCAAAATGCAAAGGTCTAAGACCTTGTGGGGTTTCTGAATTAACAGATATATGGTGACAGTTCACAAGATATCTAATGCAATCCATATTTCCGGCTTCAGCGGCTAGATGTAAGGCATTTCTTCCAAGTTTATCTTGTTCTCTAACTGAAGCCTTAAAGAAATTAATTACAAAATTAAACAAATGTGTAAACATGTTACATATTTCAAATATATAATAATATCTAGAAAATAACAAATCACAAGAAGAACAGTATACAATCATAAAAATGTTTTTGTGTAAAGATAGTATTAAAATTAAAACTTTAATTGTACACAGCATAATGCACGGATATGCATTTGTGCCTTATAAATATTCATACATTTTTTAAATAAGTATTAAATTAAGACAAGTGGTAAGAAACATTTGTTAATATAGAAACCCATATTTATATAAATAACATGCAGGTATAAGAAACAAAAAGTACAATAAAATGAAAACAAATTAATTGTGCAGATATATAATACTACATATAACATTTGAGTAATAATTAGACAAGTCAGAAAAGTCAAGGTTTTGTAATTAAGAAAACACAAAGCAAAGATTAAAAATATTTTTTTAACTTTATTTTTAATGATTTATTTAACTGTAATAATGTTTGTGGCAAGCACTTAAAACCAAGTAGTCTGATGTTGGTGATGTGTATGACTTTCACTCCTATACTTAATAGACCATTCAAATGTGAATCAGTATGGGTTTAAATATGTCTGTATATTTATATAAAACAAAATCAACTTGAATTTGTTTTTATTTTCCAACAGAGAAAATACGCTCGTTCAGAAAATGATTTCATGTCATAGAAATAGAGCATTATATGAAGTAATATATATTGTAAGTGATTTTATCCATCATTTTCCTGTCTTGTATTTCATATTAATTTTCTCAGTTTTTCCTCTCTAAAGTTTAAAATAAAGCAAAAAAAAAAAAAAAACCTTTACAATTACTTTTTTTAATCAAGCTGATTTTATACTAAATAATAAGTTTTGAATTTGACTATCTTGATATATTTTTAGAAAATGTACACACATTTTGTTTATTATACCCTAATCTACCACTAGTGATACTTATAAAAACTTAATACACATTCTTCTTAGTAACAGAAATTAAATTCAACCCATAAAAGTTCTAAAGATCTAGTAGTAAGGAAATTAAGCATAGAAATGCTTGAAGCATTTGTTGCCAATTTGTTGCAATGTTAACTGCATGGATAATAAATTCTTGCATTTCTTTATTGGCAGTACTTATGTAAGTATAAAAATCATGAGAAAAACAGAATAATAATTCCAAACATAGCCAAAGCTAATTAATACAACTGCTACAAGGAAGGGCTGACATTGATTATTAGAGTGGAATAAAAAGTCCAAATACTGAAGAAATTATTTATTTGCTTGGAAAAGCAGTTGCATATGTTATTACATATATTCTATTTAGATAGATGTCAGATATATTGATGCATCAAATTCTTTAAAGTTGTTTGACTTTTATGTGGATCATATGTTGAGTTCTATAAGCTTACTTTTGAATCAAGAAGGAAAATAAACTTTTAAATTATAAAATATGATTTGACTTTTACACTTCTCAAGGGACTAAAGTTATAGTGGTGTAAGTGGCAGGAAAAGCATGTGCTGTAGTAATGAGTAATTGGATAAAAATCCTCAGAAAAAAGAAGTAAATATTTCATAAATGCATTTTTTACTAATATTATAAAGCATTTTATTCTTATCCTAGTATTTACTTCAAATAAAAATATATTGTAAATATATTATTTAAATAACTCCCCTTATAGAACTATATCCATTTCTAGACTAGGAGAAGAGTAGATAAAATATTATATGAGAAATTATCTTAATTTAGTTTTCTTTCATAACAAGGACAGGGAATTGCTAATAATGTTCTTTCTTGACATAAAATTAATTTTAATATCAAATATTCCATTTATACTATAAATAAATATTTATTTCTAAAAGAAAAACAGAATTATATTTTAGTATGTAATTAAAAACATTCTATTTATATATTTTTATAATTTCTTTTATTTTTATATTATTTATAATTTTTTTTCATAATCATAAAGATAATTGAGATTATTTTCACTTTTTTTACACTTGGCTCTTTTGTTTGTTTGTGATACTTTTTTTTCTTTCCTTTTCTTACATTTAAGCTGCTTAGTATCATATAAATGTTCACATTATTTTTATTTCAGATTTAATCACATTATTTTTTTAATAAAAAGCATTGTGATGAATTAATTAATAAAATATGACTACATCAGATTAATTAATTAGTCATTCTATGAGTTAAAATAACATGAAAATAATCAATTATTAAAAATGAATGAAAGTGTAAGGGATTTTACTATTTTAGCACATTTTATTTGTGTTTATTTTATTCACAGATTATATCTAAATAGTTATTACTCTATAGATTTTAAGAAATTTCTTTTTATATGTACTAATTTAAAAACTAAAGTAATTATTTTTTTAAGTTACATTCTACTACCTTATGAATATTATCAAATGATATAGCTTGAACTGAGATTAAAACAAAAATTGAAATTCAATTTTGAGTAAATCACATAAAACAAAACATATTGACATGCAATGATTACTTTCTAAAATAAAAGTTTGATCCTTTTTTTTTCTTTTCTTGCTTACTTCAAAACAGAACCATCCAAAAAGTAAAAGATATGAAGCAAAGTTATCAAGTACAATTTCAAATAATCATTATGAGCAGTGGAAATTAATCAAACAACAATATTACTGTAGAGAATTTTTTACTTGCTTTTGTATTTCACAAAGTAGTCTGGTAATTGGAAACAATAAATAATTTTCGTCAAAATTATAATTAAATCACAGATAATTTGCATTACAAGACAGATATGGTTTAGTATTCATTAACTGAAAACTAATGTGAAAAACTAGAAAACTTATTCAAGATAATCATTCAGTAATACTAAATTTATGCCATCCATCGGATGGCAAACTATTCAATAGATGCATGGCAAATTGGTATATGAGTCTTCTTGAAAAAAATTAACCCCCCCAAAAATATAACTATTGATATAAATCAAGTGCATAATTACATTCGAGAATAATTAAGTTATCAATACTAATTTTTCAGATTTTTGGGTCAGATCAAAGATCTAACATTTATAAAATGTCCAATGTAGTAGATATTAAGAAACAACAAACATTATATATCTTACCCCTTTTTCAGCTAAAAATTCTACAATTTGATTATGATTTCCTGATACAGCATCCATCAAGGGTGTAATTCCACATGAATCTTTTACATTTATGTCATAATTGGCACATTCCACAAAGACCTTTACAAGTTCAAGATGTCCATGAAGAGCTATAAAAGATAATTAAACTTTAAAGTTTTGAATAAGTTTTTAATAGTCTTCAAACCTATACAGTATATATCTAACATAACAAACTTTATATTAAATACATATTATACAAAATGAAAAAAAAATGATCTAATATTGTTCTATCAATTCTAACAATCTAAATAATCTAATATTGTTACAGTTCTAAAACAATCTAATATTGTTACAGTTTTAATTTGCTTTAAAATTAATAAAAATCAATAATAATCTAAAAAAACTCTTAAAAATAAAATTTTAAAAACATAAGCAATAAAAATCAATAAAAAAATGTTAAGTACAGGCAATCATCCATAGAATTATATAAGTCAATATCATAGGAATAAAAAAAACATATGCTTAAAAAATTCATATTTATTTTTTCTCATATTGCTTTAGTAACATTAATTACAAATATACATTAAAAGCTGGGTATTTAATCCACAAATACAACTGAGCACTTTTCACATTACACCAATTCAGAGATCTAGCTAAATATACAGAATAATAATTTTAGCATGAATTTTGTATAATATTTCTTTAAATGTAATGGAAATGAGATGAAGAATTAATGGAAAAGATTTAGTGTTAATTGAAAATATTTTAAAATATTTTTTTTAAGTTGGCATAACTATAAAGGGGGAAATAAAACAAGAAAAATGTTACAAAGAAATATTGTCTGAAGAAGAGAAATCAACAAAGTTTTAAAAAGAATAATCAAGCTTTAAAAGTATTTAAAAGGTTTATAGATCATGTTTAATAAGCAACAATATATTAATGCTTAAAAAATTACAAATGCAACTTTCAGTTTTCTTTTTATTTACTTGCAGTTGATAATACTGATTGCTTGTGTAACAAAAATGTATGTATATATTATGTTTCTGAGTAAATGGTTTTTTTATTTATTAAATTAGAAATAAAAATAGTTCTATAAAAGTTATTTTTAATTTTAATAATACCACTATATATGCTTTATCACATGTTAAACTTTTATAAAAATTATATTACATTGAATATTTTTGAGCAACCAGTGTTGGTCAATCAAACAAATCCTCGTCTTACACAAAATTCTGAAAAATTTCAGTCTTAACTTTACATTCTGCCTAGGTTCTGATCAGTTTAACATTTATATTTTAGATTTGATGTCAAAAATATCATATTGATAGAATTCTGCCATTTAATTGACAACTTGAAAATTCTAAAAAATAATTCTTAAAAAACATATTAAAAAGTTTTAATATTAACTTAAATAAAATTAGATTTAAAAATCAATAAGCCCTTGACATAGTAAATAAATGAGAAACCTTTTAATTCTAAATGTAGATTATGTTTCACGCAGAATTAACTAAAAGTTAAGAATTTACAACAGATGATGAGACATGAAATTCACTCAGGTTAAACAATAAACACATCACACACAGCTATTTTAGTCAAAAATAAATAAATAAATAAATAAAGTGTTAAATGAAGAAAAAAAACCTTTACTTTTAAAATTTTGCTAGTCTATATAAAACTACAACATTGATTTTCCAAAATTAAAGGTAAACAAATTCACAAAAAAATAGAAATAATTTCTTGAAAAGAAAGTCAATCAATATTAATTTGGACAGGTTATTAAATAAAATATTCTGTGTAAAACTGCAACATACTAGAGCAGCATGCAAAAGCATTGTCTTTAAATAGGATGAAAATACATAGATGAAAATAAAACTATATGTTTATTTATTACAAATAGAAATTTACAATCATTTCACAGTCGCTGGAAAAACAACAACAATAATAAAAAAATACATAGAAAGAGATCAAAATCAAACAGTGGGGATAAAATGATGAGGTATATTACTGCAATGATTCTGCAGTTCATTAACTTCAGAAACAATTTAAAAAAACATAAATTTATTTTCTGAGCATCCTTCCAACAGATGCAAATACCATATTTGAAGCTCTCTTTATTTAAAAGCATTATTGTTAATCAATATATTAATAGTTTCGCATCTTTTCTCAATTCTCAAAAACAACAAGAAAAAAAATCTTATAAAATATTGATTTTTATGAAATATTTCTTATTCGCTTAAATAACTATTTAAATATAACATTATGATATAACCTTTACAAGCAGATATAAAAGTCTTTAGTAACCATTTTCCTAGATTTTCCAATTTCATGCTGCTGAAAATATTCTAATTATATTAATATCAATTAGCTAAAGACTAAGGAATCAGATAAGATAAAAATAACGATTTATAATTCACATATAACTGTAATACTAGTTTTTCCTTTTGGTCATTTCCTTTTATATTCACTAAAAAAAGTGCAAAAGTGAATAATGCCTTCTGTCACATGATAGAAGGAAATTAAAACTGGTTGCAGAGAGATTTAAAAATATTCAATATTTTGTTTGTAATATAATGTTTAAATATTTAAATCCTACAAAAACCTGATTATAATTAAATAAAAAAATATTAAACAGGTTACAGGGAAAAAATAAACTCAGATTAATAAACACATATTTTAAAAGTTTTTTAGAGATTTTTTTTCTTAATTTACAAATAAAAATAAAAGTTTTCAGAAAAGTAGTAATTTGTATTTAAAAATAGAAAAAAAAACCTATAAAAAATTAGTACAGAAAAAATTACCTCAAAACATTATTTATATTTTTAGCAAAAATTAGTTTTAAAAAGGAAAACAAGCATCTATAATATATTGATTTAGAAGCGCTTTTTTAGTAATAAAAGAAATAAGAAATCACAAAATGAATATCTATTTTTTTTTCCTTTTTAGTTTTAATGACAAATATATTTAGAAAATACCAAGCTTTAAAAAATGTGACATGCATATATTAATCAAAGTTAATCATTGATTCCTTTTCATACCTTAAACATAAAAAATGGTTTCTGTTACATTTCTTAAATAAATATTAAAAGAAAACAAAAAATTAAATTTACCAGCAGTATGCAGAGGTGTTCTTTTATTTTTACTTTTCGTATTCCATATCTTAGGGTCAAATTCTAAAAGATATCGTATTATATCCACATTTCCTTCCCTGTAAATTATATAAAAACCATTATTTATATACTTTTATTTTAGCATAAAAAATGAATATATATATATAAATGAATATATATATTTTTTTTTACAATGAAATAATAAAATCAAAGAAATAAATCTAATAAAAATATGAGCTATGCCCAAATGAGATCTGAGAAATGATAGCTGTACTGTCGTTCCATGTAAATCATTCCAGAAATCATTTGAAAGTGTTTTGATATGCTAAAAGAAATCTGTTATAAAACAATTAGTCAGAGTATGCTGTGGAATGTTGCATTTAGCAAAGAAAGTAATATAGAACAAGAATTTTTCTAAATTGACTAGGCAATAAAAAAAACAACTTTTTAATGCATTCTAGGGGAAAAAAGGAATAGATCAAACCTTTCCTCTTAAGAAGTAATTAATAATATAAAAATAATAACTGTTTTTCATTCTAATGAAATAACTTTTTATATGTATCTATTCATGGTATAATAAACAAGTAATCTACATTTGACTACAAATGAAAGAACTACTACAAATGAAAGAATATCTACATTTGAAGGATTAATCATCTCTAATTAGAATTTCTAATTACATACAGAATACTGCTGTACCTTGGTATTTGATAATGAAGCTTTGTGGCTACCTGCATTGACATCCACATGACTTTAACTAAGGCAGATTGAAATCTGCATGCATTAAAGAATGCCTTCATTTCAAAAAGATATCAACTATACTTTTTTTCCTTAAATACTTTTCATACTTCTTTTAATTAAATATTTTGATTAAAAAGTACACAGAGAAAATCTATACAAACCTTGAAGCAATGTGAAAAGCCGTCCAGCCATCTTTGTTTGCAATATTCAGATCAGCACCATGCATTAGGAGTTCCTTTATGATCTCTAAATTAGATTTTGTACAAGCCAACATCAGAGGCGTCCTAAAATGTGCATAAAATGGCTTCATAATATTTATATTCTTAATTCTTCTTTGGTAAATATTCCCTTTCAATACATTAATGCTTTGAGTATACACAAATTTTGAAGGATAATAAAAAACATCAAGGCAATACAAATTTTACACAAATATTTAATAAATATAAATAGTAGATGACATAATTTCAATAAATGTAAAATAAAAAAAGTTAGAGAAGGAATGAAAGAAAGCAGCAAATTGAAAAAACTTATTTCAGAAAAAATATATATCAGAAATTGCTCAAAGGAGTAGCTACAATTTAAATCCAGGCTTTATGCAAATAGAAGACACTGGCACTTTATTATAGTAGTTAGAGTGGTAAAAATGTTTTGGTATGGTACAACAAGATTCTCAACAAAACTCACATGATTACAATTGCTAAAGAGATATTTCATATTTTTAAATATTAGCAACTGAATGATTTTATAAATTAATCAATAGAATTGCTCCAGCTTGGAGATACTTTCTAGAACTTTATCATTTAATTTGTAGCAATGGAGAAATAATTCATCAATTAAATTATGATAATTGTGCAATGATTTGATCTAATCCTGATATGTTGGATTACCAGAAAACTTTTATCGGAAATTTTGATATTAACTTTGAAACAACCAGATAGTGTAGGACAAATCACAGTGAAGAGATTTTACCAAAACAATATTCTTAAGGGATTCATCCCAGTTAAATTATAAACTTTTTAATTTTTCATCCAAAACTTTAAAAACAGAAAGAATATTAAGAAATATTCTTTTAAAAAATGCCAAAACGCACTGTTATTTATATTTTTCAAAGAAAAATTACAATGATTGTAACTTCTTTACGAGCATGAGCTCAACCATTTAACTGTTGTTTTTCTTCTCCTCTCAACTATATGTTCAGATGTATTTTGTTTTCAGAACTAACATGTTCTTTTTCGTGCTAAAGTTGGTTAAAGTCTTCTCAGGCTGTTTAGAATGATGTACAGATAACATGAAAGATTATTATCATTAATGCAGATATTTGAAATCAACAATGGAGACAGAATGCATTTTCCTTTTTTTTAATTGATAGTGAAAGCATAAAACAGCATGTTACCCAAAGGGTAGAAAAAAAGTACCTTCCCTCCTAAAGTTGCAAGTAGGTGAGATTATTAGAGAAAGGCAAATTATCAACTTCGATTGTAATTTTAATGAAACCGGAGCAGCAATGCAATTACACATTAACAGTTTCTACTAAAAAAACTTTCAGGCAATGAATTCAATGGAAAGAAGCAACTGGTAAAGCATTACATTTTTTAAAAACTTTTTTTCCATGATTTGAATCATAAACCGATATAGAGATTTGGGATCACTTCTAGTAAAGTCTATCTCAATGGTAATTCAACTAGATTGCAAAGACGAAACAATTAAATTCTACAAAATGTTTCTAAACTAAGAAATCAATTATAGATAAAAGTGATAACACTTCATTAGGGAAAGATAAAATAATTATATAACTAATTTTGTGTAGTGAAACATGTCACATCAAAATCAAACATCTTGAAATGTAGATTTAGTTCAATATTTTTAAGTAGATCCTTTATGTGCATACAAGTTTATTGCAAGAATAATTAAAATTAAAAATATTAAATATCAGGTAGATACATTTTTTATGTGCATATGCCTATGATATTTGGCTCTAAAATTTGACTAAATTATCTTTTAATGAGTAACTAAGCTAAATTAATTTCCATGTGTGTCTGGGTACATTGTTGAATTGATATTGTTCCAAGTAAATGATTTGCAAGCTTTGTAATAAAGGACAATTTGGGTTTCAAAAAATAAAATAAAATAAACTGTCTAAAGCTGATTAAAACTCTGGTGTACAATCAAACTACATACTTCTTAAATTTTTTCTTAGCTGAACAATGCCAAAACCACAGGAAAAAGAAAATGATAATAACGGTATGAAAATAAAAGCAACTTTTTTGATGCAGAAAACTAGAGGAAATTAAATAATAATAGTAAAAAAATGGTATTAGTAAAAATAATGAGTGTCCTATCAAATACAGAACATGGTACAAAAGAGGAATATATATCAATCTTACAATTTAATAGTATTTTGTTTATCAAAAAATTTTTTGAAAGAGTCCAGCATCAAGAATGAATCATTGCACAACTGAAATAATAAAACTTTTCATTAAAATTTTTTTTGCTATAATTCAGTAAATATGATAATGGAAAATTAATTGTTATATATATTAAGGACAAAAACTTTACACCACGAAACATGCAATTTTTAACTGAATAGAGCTGATATATTTATTACATATTAGCACACTTAGGTAGTTTCTGAATTAACATGAAATATATTACACATCACCATTTATGTTTAGTGGTAGTTACTAAAATTTCAAATTTTCTAGTATGTTTAGAGTAATACACAATTCCTTTTTATTACATAAAAAATTGCCAATTATTCACACAAGTTTCAAAAAGACAATGGTTACTTCATATAAATAAGAATATAAAAAAACATAAAATAATATTTCTAATACACATAAGATTTTAATGTAACTACACAAATTCTTTAAGTTCAATATTTGATTTTAAAAAGTTTTTTTAATCTATATTTACCAATCAGATCTTTTAAGTGCATTAACAGAAACCTTTTGAGATAGCAAATATTTTACACATTCTAGCTGTCCAGAATGAGCAGCAATATGCAGTGGAGTTTTCCCATCAAAATTCTTATGCTCCAAGATCACTCTGTTAACCTTTTCTGCGTAGTATCTGGAATAATACAGAGTGGTTATTAAGTTTTTTTTATAGCAAAATATTATTACCAAAAAAAAAAAACCCTTCATTGTAAAAGTAAATTTTTTAATAAATTGATGCATTCTTCAACAACAGATAATTCTTCCCAAAAGATAATATAACTAATGCAGAAATAGTGATTTTATAATTAAATGTTATCAAAATGGCATCAATTAAAAAAAGTTTAATATTTTCTTTGGTGCCATGAATTCAAATTGACTGGTACTGTTTAATGCCAGTTTTTAGGTTTCAGAAAAGTCACATTATTTGCAATGCTAGTTGAAGTTAATAATACATTCAAAGTTAGAATCATAAATGTCATGTCTAAAAGATAATCAAAATAGTGAACAACACTTGGTGTGAAGTAGAATACCACCTTGATATGCTTTGAGTTATCAAGTTTGCTAGGAAAATTTACAGGCATTTTATAAAAACCCTTATAAATATCTTCACAATATAATACCAAAAACCATATGTAAAATTATAAAAGTTTGCTTTATAATATTTTGTAATTATTATCTATTTTTTAAAACCAAATATCAGCTAAATCAAATACTTTTCCTCATAAATTAGAATAATAATTTTTAAAAATGCATTGTTATACAATTGAGTAAATGGAGATGTAATACTAAAAAAATCATATATCTGTTTTAATAAGCATAGCTGTTGATAGTTATAATTAATAAAATTCAAGGCAGCTCAAATAAATTTTGGAATCAATAAAATTCAAATGAGATAGATACCATATGTACCTGAAAGTTTCAAGAAATGCTACAGAATATATATTAAGCTACTTTTCTATTAAATATATCTGATGTAAAAATCCCATAATGAAAACTTTGGTCTGCAATATTTCTTTAATTTATAATATAAGACTAATAACTGATAGGCTTGTTCATATGTTGATACCTTTCATACTTATAGGCAAATAAGATTCAATGTCAAAATTTATGTCTGGTCACCATTAAAGTTAAGTTCATGGGAAAATATTAAAATTAATTATTTAAAAAATGATTTCAAAAGCTAATAAATATTATTGACAAAAAAAACCCTAATAACAGGTGTGTATTTAATAAAAATTATCAGAATTCTAAATTCCAAACTTGAAACATTATATGGAATATTGGGCAAGGGGAAAATGAGCAAAATTAAAATGAAAAAGTTAATTATAAAATACTTATTTAACAAACAAACACGCACCTCCTCTATCTCTCTCTATATATTTTTCATGAATCATTAAACAAATCTTAATCATGAAACATTAAACAAAAACAGTGATACAAACTTTTACATTCTCATTTTTTAGTTTTTTCTATGCATAACAAAAGTTAAGAGGAATAAGCAGTCTTCAGAAGTTTACTTTTTAAAAATGAAATTCAATTTTATTTTTAATATAAATTCATTTAATACATTTTTACAAAAGAGGAAGTTTTTAACAAATAAACAATAGAATTTTTTCTTTTCAAATTATGACTAATAAACAGTATTTAATCACATTATTTAAATAAATCCATGCCTGCTTGATGTGAAATTGTTTCTGAATCTGAATAATAAGGGGCAATTTCCTTAAAGGAAATGCTTACTTAGTTGTGTATATTTACTTCTATTATATTTATGATTTTAAAGCAATTTGAAGCTCACTGGCAGCAAAAATTATAATCTAATAATAGAAAAATCATGTAAACACCATTCAATTAATTGGCAATACTAAAAAAATAGAACTTTTGACAGTATAAAAATAAACATGAATTAAGCCTTATAAAATTATAAAAGCATGTGACAATTTAATAATCTGTAAATATAGTTGTATTTTAAGCATTATTATAATTTCTTAAACAACTTTATAAGAAAGCAAATATTTAAAGTTATAGAATTTATCAAAGAAATACATAACTTCCAAATGATAATATATTTAGTATTTTTTAAGCATTGTTTTATCAGAAATATAAGATCATTTTTATATGTTTTAATCTTAATTTATCTTATTGATATTTTGTTGCTATTTAATACTAACTGATGTTAGCAATGTTTAGAGATTCTACTGAAAATAATATGGACGGTAACTTTTACATACGGCATCACTAAAAAATGAGCAAGTTCCAGAAACACTTATACGGCGAAAACGCTCTATTGGCTCTACCCAGTATTGAAAAAATTGTTTAAGAGAGATTCTGGTGTATATCGAATACAAAAAATCAGGCTACACAATTTTCCCCCTTAACATATAAAGGCAACTATGCGTAACTGTTCGTAAGGTAATAATGCAGAAGAAATTATCTAGAAGAGGTTAATCAATTTACAATTTTTATCTATCAAAATTTAAATTTCGATCCTAGTGCGTCCTTAGAAAAATTAAAAATAAAAAAGAATCATCACTTTATTATAGACACACAACCAGAATGTGCAGCAAGATGAATAACTGTGTCACCATTCTTTGTGTTCAAATCTTTCCAATTATCAGCGTAAAGCGAATGTTCAGACAGGAGTTTCAGAACCAAAGAATTATTGTTCGCTTGCACAGCCTGCAGCAGATTTGATTTAAATGAGTTGAAGTTCATTTTAATTCAACTAAAATTACTTTCAATAATGATACTCAGCAACAAATTCTAAAGAAATATAGTTGTTTCGAAATAATTTGCATTACATGAGAATTTTGTTTGTTTACATTCCTTTAAAAGCACATGGAATGTTGAGACGGTTACAGTTAAATTTAAAACAATTCATGCTTGTGAGTATTTATTATTATTTTTTTTTTTTGAATACTTCTATAATAAAACATTTTGTCAAATTTCTGCATGTTTTTATTTGATAATGAATATTTAATATTATTTTTTAATGTTTTTATCTAAAATATTTATGGATGATTTTTACATTTCGATATTTTAATTTATACTTGTATGATGTAGATCAAATGTACAATATTGGTTTAAAACTGAAATCTGCAAACCGATTTTCGTTACCAGTTTAGGATGAATAGCGCATGGCGTTAGGCCCGAACTCCCACTCATGATTAGTAGCCAAGTTACATATCCGTTGGGCCAAAACTGCACTTCAGTCCGAGGGATGTTATCTGGCTTATATGTTTAGCAATCACCACACCAGCATTCACGAAGTAGCGCTAATTCCTTCCAACCTCGTAGACTTCAGTAGATTTTCGTTGGTCCAATTATGCCACTATTCGCTGACGTCTGATGCTTATTCTTAAAAAATTTTGTAGGTTTAAATGTTCATGTCAAATTACTTTTTTGTTTGTTTCAGAGATGGCTTCATAAGTGGCAATTGTCCACCTGCCGCAATTTTTCTTGTCCCCGAACCTCCCATGCGCATATTTCCAAACCCTACCCTATTTCATATATGGAAGATAATCAAGCAACATGATTATTTCGGACCACCGCGCATTCTGTGAAGTGAATGTGACGTCCTCATAACCGAGTTTCAGCTCATGTTTCTAGTACTGATTATGCATCGTATTTTTTGAAGTACAAATTTGTCATTGTCCTTGTGTGATTTCTATCTATCTATATCATTTTTTTACCAATTATTTTTCGACTAAAGGGAATTGTCTGAGTAAAATCATATGAATATAACAACCCTCGAATTTGACTTCGAATTTCATAAACGAAATTGTCGGACCAATTGAAATCATTTCCATTAGGGGCAATTTGAAATCTATGTATTATATCAACAAATAGGAGATTTTAAACTGGGAAATTCATAATTTTTACAGTTCTGATACATTTCCGAAGCAAATCTTCTAGAACTTAATTTTTTTGTTTTTGCATTTTCCTTTGTATAATAATTATATTGCAATTTTAAAATCTCAAAAACCTTTTGTGCGAATTTAATCATTTTATTGTTCAATTAATCATACTTATTTTACTTCTGGAGTATAAATTTTTAAAGCTCAGCTTTTTTGTCTCCAAGCTTGAGTTGTATAATTTTATATTAGTCACTTATTCCTTTTAAATTTGGAGATATATTTTCTATACTATTATTAAGCATATTCCATCGTCGAGTATACGCGAGAAATTTACATGTAAATTCAGAATAAAATCAAAATAATTTAATGCGCCATAATATGATTCTGTTGCACAATTTCTTATTAAATTTAATGTATGGCTTATGCATGGTACTAAGACAGCTTTATATATATACTAAGTTTTGTTTTTAGTCCACTGTATTTCCCTGCCGTATTTGCCGCGCTATCATAGCCGCGTTACTATTTTTAATATCTATAGACAAATCTTTTAAAAAAAATCAAGAATTGTTTTTTATAAATATTCAGAATTATAGTTTTGAATATTAATAAAAATGAAAAATCTTTATTTTATGTCTTCATTTTTATTAACAAGTCTCTAAATATAAGGAAGTTGGTCTATGTGCGATGTATCCAGAGTAGAGTCCGCAATTATCGAATAGTAAATTGCGCTTGAAATTTAGCTATCAGATGTTTTTTAACTTCATCACCCATTAAACTTATGAATTCGTCACACATCGTGTGAGATAAATAATTGAAATTTCCATCCCTGGATTGCTAAATTTTCCCAAAAGCCATTTCAGAAAGCTGTTAAATTCTGCCAAATAACCAATGCAAACTCAAGTAATTTCCTTTTTGATTGGAAGTTGTACCTCCTCTGTGGCCACGAAATGCTATTCCTAAATTCGCCAACAGTTTTATAGTGGTAATGACTCGCTGTAAAACAGTTCGACAATACTTTTGTTCCGTATCAAACTGCTGTTCTAAGTGAATACTTATACTTCCAGAAATAGACAAGCGCTTTTGTAGAGTCACCATAGATTTGATATGGCTCTGTGAAGTTTTGTGACCATTTAAGTATTTTGCTAAATTTTTCCAATCACTAAATCCTGTTGAAAATTTCATGGACATATTAAAAACATTTTAGAAACGTAACAATAAATACACTTACTTGTTACTGAATACACAAACATTTGGCGAAATTCTTTTGTGTCATTTGCTTTTATACAATGAAAATTCAATTCAGAAACATTTCTATAAAAAGTTCTATTTCTGTCTCCGTATTTCACTTTAAGACTTGTAATATTCCCACTATTACAAGGCTTATTTATCAAATAATGTTCAATCCTTTTATCTGATAAGTTTGGGGGTCACAATGCAATGTGCCTGGGAAATAAACACTTGTCTTTGTGTTTACCGCAGTCCGAATCAGTTGATATTTTATATTGCTGCTTACAATTATAAGTTGTTAATTCTTCTGTTCCATTCTCAGGTCACTCATTAGTTTTTTCTTGTGCACATTTTGTTTTAGTCTGCTCATCGGGTTTTTCAAGTTTGCATTCTGTTTCAAATTTCTCATCATTTTTTTCTGCGAATTCATTTTTTGCCTCAGCTTTTTCAACGGTTTCTCTTGTGCGCTTTCTGTTTCACTCCGCTCATCGGTATTTTAAAGATCACATTCTCTTTCAATTCTCTCATTAATTTCTTCGAATTCGCATTTTGTTTCGGCTCGCTCAAATGCTTTTTTTTTCTGTGTGTGCGCATATTTTGTTTTAGTTTGTTCATCTGTCTTTTTAGGTTTGCATTCTATTTCATTTCGCTCGCCAAATTCTTCGAATTCATTTTCCACTTTAGTTTACTCGGTGATTTTTTCCCCTTGTGCGTGTGCACATTTTGTTTCAATATGCTCATCGGTCTTTTCAAATTCTCATTCAGCTTGCTCAATGTTTTTTCATGCGCATATTCAATTTTTTGCTCATTGATACTTTTAGGTAAACATACTGTATCAGGTTGCTCAACTGCTCTTTTTCTATCTCAGCTCGTTTATTTAACTTTATAATAGGTTTATTGAGCGATTGTTTGTCATATTGTTCTTTTTGCATTTCGAAGCTTCCGATTCCAACTTTCTTTTCGGTGTCATGGCTAAAACATTGAAAAAAAGTCTCCTAAATTGAAAATAGTCTCATAAAAAATATTAAATGGTTTTTTCACGATTTTAAAAATTTATCCCGTTAAGAGAAGAAAGAAACCAGTTTATTTTATCTTTTTGAGAAGTGCTAATGCCTAACGATTCGTATTGTAAATCAGCTCTGCTTTTAACCTTCAAATGTACCAAAAAGTATAAAGCCAAGATTGCAATATTTTCAAAAGTACGAAAATAGAAACGAAAATTTATTAAAAAATTATATGCTTATCAATCTTTACTTTGATCAAAGGTCAAACACAGAAATGAATTCCTTTCCACAACACAAATCAAAGTCAATACTTCAAAAATGTGAAACACTAAGTGCTTCCTATTTTTTATCGTACAAATACGTTTATTGCCTTGCGAACCATTCGTATACGTCATAGGGTCCGAGAGTGCAGGACAGTAGTCAAACGTGTGGTAACTTGCCAGACAATTCGACACTTCCAGTGAAACGGTTAGACTTCATCTGCACCACTTAGGTAAGACGTACAGGCTGAGCAAGTGCCGGACTTGTCGTCAAGCTACCAACGGGCCAAACGGTCACTGCGGACCTGTACTTGCAGCAATTGGAACATGTACAACAGGCACTGGTTAATGGAAAGGGCGTACTGTTAACGCGAGACCGCATGTCGCGCGGCTGGCCAAGGATACGATACAGCGACTTGGTTGGAAAACTTTGTGCCATCCTCCTTACTCACCTGACTTTGCATCATCAGATTATCATCTCTTCCATTCCCTGGACAATGATCTTCGTGGTAAATCCATCACCAATGAAGCAGACGAGCGCCAAGCTCTCACGGACTTCTTTGCGTCCCACACCTTCGAGTTTTTACCGCAAGGGGATTGAACAACTGGAGACACGTAGGCGGAAGATGCTGGATGCTGATTACATCGGGTACTAACAATAGGCTACACTGTTTGTGTCATGTTCTTTTGTCTCATTAAAATAGGCAAGAATTTTTTTGTTTACCTTGTACAAAGAAATGAAAATGCTTTAACAAGGCACACACCCACACACACACGCGCGCGCGCATACACACACACAATCCAGGTTAGTAGTTAGAAGCAAAATGAAAAATGTCACCCTGCTACATGACGTCATCTTCGGTAGATCGTGCTATCTTCGATTTGGAAATGGCGAATTCTTAAGCCTTGTCTCCATTTCAGATAGAGATTTGGTTCCTTTCATTTCCAAAATTTGCTGGGAATTTTACTTCTAGTTCAAAGGATACATACAGGGTGTCTATAAAAATAAGAGGGTTTTGAAGCAAAATATTAAAATTGATTCCTAAAATTGTTCATGTTATATATATGTTGTGATGTTTGGCTACCATTGGCGACGTCTGCGGAAACGATTGGCGAGGTTCGCCACCCCTTTTGGGGTTGTTGTTGTTTTTGTAAGGAGAGGGAGAGAAGAGCTTGTGTAGCGGACAGAGAAGGGTGTTTTCTGCTTTTGCTTAGATTTAGAATAGATAATTTAAGAAAAGTCTGAGTGCTGTTTTTTATTTGAGTATGTGCCTTTTCTAAAGAAGTACAGAAAGCTCGAGTCATTAGATATGCACTTAAAGGTTAATGTATTAAGTTTTTTGCCATTTATTATATTTTAATATGAGCCCCTTATGTGACACGACTCACATCCAAACAGTATTCAATCTCTTCCCATGTCTTGGACAGCATGCTTGTTTGTTAGTAATCTTTGCCGCACAAGTGATTTTCCTTTGCCTGAGACGGTTTACTTCCTCAATTTTTTAGGAGTAAGATTCTTGACATGTTCCCGGAAGAAAAGGTCAAATGGAGTCAGATCCGGGCTTTTTAAAGGCCCCAAAATAAAGCCTGACCTTCCAATCCACTTGTTGCCGAATCGAGTATCCAATGTTTCTCGCGCAAACAAATTGAGATATATTGTCTAATCTTGTTAAAAGTTAGTAGGGCCCTTCTCAGTCTCAATATCAATCAAATGGGGGGGGGGACCCATCGTTTGTTGGTAACATTTTACACCACCAATTATGGAATTTTCCACAAAACTGAAAAAATATAACTTGATTATATATAATGCTGCACCAATCATTCGCTTTTGGTGAATCACGTTGATGTTTCATGAAATCATGAGGCAGAATGAACCCCAATTTCTTAAATTGTGTCAATTTACAATACTGCTAACATGAATAGTGGCCTCATCAATAAAAATCGCATAATCAAAAAAAAATTATTATCAGTATATATATATATATCATGTCTAACATAGCAAAAGCAAATTCTTGTTTCTTGTGTTTGTTAGTTGGTTTGATTCGAATATGCTTTTAGGAGTCTTTTGTGAACTACCTTATGAACGGTTTATTTGGGTATGCCCAATTGAAAATTGCCTTGTCTGAACCATTTTACGAACTTCGGTGCCGTGAAGTACAGATTCGATTGGCATTTCCTTCAGACACTCTTGCCTTACCAGAAGACTTTTTTTAAAGCAGTTCTCGTTTCTTCAAACGCAAGCAGACATTGACGAATAGCTTTGTCCATAGGTGCATTACCAAAGAAATCTCGCCGAAAGTTCAGCTGTACAGTGGTAACAGATCCAGATTCTATAAATCAGATAAAATATTGAGACTTATGCTGTGCTTTCGCCATCGTACTGCACTACGGAAGGGAAGTTTGCTAAGATTCTTCAAGGTCAATGACTCGCGACGCTACCAAATATTGGGGGAAAAAAAAAACAAATTGAAACAGGCGTGAATAAAATTTGATGAGCAAATAATTTCTACAAAATTAACTGATCTGACAAAACTCGAACCACTCATTCGATATCATTTTTTAAAACCTCGGAGTTCTTTTATGGATGCCCTGTACTGAAATCATAACATTCCCTTTTCATTGATACTAAAACCGATAACTAAATTGAAATATAAATTTATACTGAGCTTTAAAAAATATCGGCGTTATTTTATTATTTATTTTTAATATTATGGTTTTTTAAGGAAGAATGAGTACTTTTAATCCTTTAAAGTAGAAATTAATAGAATTGAAAAATTTGATAGTAGTATCCTCAAACCTTCAGTGGAAGATTTTAGATTTTCTCAATGATTTTAGACAACTCCCACATCGAACTTGAAGGCAATGAGAGAGCTGACGCCCTTGCTGTGGCGGCTACCACTGATGAAGTTGGTAATGTCCACACTCTCACGTATTCAGAGATCTCCTCAATTGCAAAAGTAGAGACAAATAAGCTTTGGCGTGTTCCTCCGAATAACTCCTGGTACTTTTAGAGATTGTCCTGGAGGGGCCCTCCAAACCAGGAGTGATAGAAAACAAAGTACTGCCCTCTCTCGATTAATCAGCGGATATTTAAAAGGCCTCATTTTTCACCAGGGACATAAGTATTTCCCGGACTGTTATTGGTGTAAGAGCGCTCCAGCTTCTCCCACTCACAACTTAAATTGCCTAAATTTTACAAAACATGACATTCTCTAAGACTCGGCTCTATTTATGGATTTTTTTAGATATATTGGGTTTTATGGAGATGGTCTAGCAATGCTGGGCCATTTGGGATTAGTAACAACAACTTTAGACAACGTTTCGAAATTATTTATGCCAAGATTCCTTTTTTCTCTATGAACACAAGGTCTACAGTGACAATCAATTGATATAACTCTTTATTAACTTCTTTAAAATATATCTAATTCACTTTTAAACACGTTCATTCAAACTACTCAAATATAAAAAAATCAAATGCTATACACAAAGATTTATAGCAAATATGTAACTTTGATAAATTATCTTTAATCTACAGAAATCTACAGGCTATAAATAAGAAAATAAAAACTCACTAACCTTTCAGACAGACAAACACTTCTGCTCAGCATTTGAAGATGACAACAGAAATGATTAAGTCCTAAAAAGACGAGCTGAATTGAAAGCCAGATATATCTGGTCTATCACTTTAGCTAGACCATTGGGACAACATTTCTTTGAGCAGCATATATAACAAATGCAAAACAGAATACGTAATTACAAGTATCTCCTGTTTAAAAGAGAAATTTACGAAAAAGCTGTGCTACAATATCTTAACAGATAGACATGTCTTCGGCTTATGAAATTCGACTTGCATCTTTTCTCTGGAACCCATACTAGGTGATATGTTCATAATCTTTCACCGAGTCAACAGTAATCTAATAAACTCAGCTGTATCTGGAATATATTGAAGTTTATATTTATTACCAACCTTCTGCAATGCTTCAGGATTAATTAAAAACCTGTAAGGAAATACTGACATTAGCTTTTCAAACAAGGTGATAAAGCTTAGAATGTTAATTTACAGTTTGGTTTAACTAAGTTATTAGCATCAATATTATGTAATTTTCTAATTCATGCAAAAGAAGCGTGGTAAAACCTCTTCCCTTCAAAATTGGGGAGGGAGATGAATTAACATCATTTTTTGCGGAACCTTTTAAAAGTAAATGCACTGAATCAATCACATAAAACAAAAAACTTTTTTTATTACAAGGATGAAGATAAACCATTAGAAATTGTTTTTTCCTTTTCTTTTTGAATCACCAGTAGTATTGAACTGAGATATTTCACTTCCATTAATCGAATTGTTATCATTAACATCAATGTTAATGAATATATATATATATATGTGTGTGTGTGTGTGTGTGTGTTATTACTATTATTATTATTTATCATGCAATGTAAATCATCAAAATTTATACTTTTTTAACTGACAACACATATACAACATCTTTATAAGAGGTTACACTTCAAATTATAAATGTTTGCTTTGAAGTATAATTTTAATGTACTTGCTATTATTATTATTATTATTTTGAAAGACCAACACTACTGCCTGATTTGTAATTAGCATAAAGTTTTAAGTGAATCACATCAAACTGCCACATAATTATTTTTCATTTTGCTCTAACCGAGGCTTACTGCTCAGTGATGAGTGTAAATTTTGAGTTATAAAAGAGAGCGGCAAAATAAGTTTATTATTTTTTTCTAATAAACTGATAAGCATTTGGAGTCAAACTGAATAAAAGTATGCAAAACATCAACATATCTGGAAACTATGTAACATTTTACATTTCTTAGAAAATCAACTGCTCACATATAAAATAAGAGGCATTAGACATTCACATCACTATGCATTAAGTTCTGAAGCACATCTTTAATAAAATTCAGATCATCATCTTTTAACACTTCTTCAAGGATTTTACTACGTTGAAAGAATATCGACAAGGAAATTAACGCTATGACCCAGCAGAGGAAAAGAACACAATCCAACTTTTAATCATTTAACCCTTTGCACTGGACAGTACCCCTAGCACACCATTCAAGATGATGCATCATTTTGACGTTTTATTTATTTTTCAATTTTGAATATTGAAAATACTTACAGAATAAATAAATAAATAAAAACCGGAGAAACTCAATTTTAAACACACACACACAAAATTGGAACAATAAACAAGCCCTTCTACATCGAATAATTATGCATCGAATTACTTTTCCGAGTGCAAAGGGTTAATATTCATAAAAAATACATTTACCTCAAATATTTCATCAATTAGTATTGAATACTTTATTTAAAGACAAGGCGAATCGATCAGTTTTACAAAAAGCAGATTAGAATTCTCCCAAATTATAATCCGTACATTAGAAATCTGAATTTAAATGAAGTTACTGCAAAAAAGTCACTTGAACGAGAGCAGATTACTCTCCTCTCCATAAAAATATCTTTGGATCTTAGAAACTTGACAATATTTTGGATATTCATACAAGATTGTAGGAAATGCATGCTTTAATTTTTCAGTGCCACAGGTAAGCAACTGACTGTATTTAAGTCGAACTCACCAGCTTCTTTGGCAAAATCTTTTTCTACAAAATGCAGTTCACAGTTTTGCAATATAAAATAATTTTTCTTTTAGTTACAACCGAATTTATCAGTGCACTAAATGCAAAATTAGTCTTTAAACAATAATAACAGACATATTACAATAATAAATGCAAATTCAAACCAATGATTCTATGTTAATTTTTGTTTCATTTTGCAAGTATAATGGCGAAAACTAGCAAGATGGATAATAATAAAACATAGTGCAATAGCCCAGAAACAAATTTATTATCCTCACTCTGACACAACTACATTATATAAAAGTTACATAAATTAAGATAAATGCAAAGATGGAAGTGATTCTGGGATGTGACTAATGGCACTTGCCGTGGACAAGTTTCCGCTGATACGATTAACATATTTTAAGCCTAAGAAATGCGTCTCTTTGTTTTATAAGTAGCGCCAAGAGTACGACTTAGCTACACACAGGTCACAACCCTTTTTAGGGGGCGGACTTCATTCATGCAAATTCATTCATTCATCTCAGATCGTAATTTAGACCTGGAACAGAGAAGGATCACTTCTGACCCAGTACTCCCAATGGTATTACTCTGAACAAAGAAGACTTTGCGACCACGAACAGATTTAACGAGCGCTAGTCGCCATACACTCGGGGAATCTTTTGGCCGGTGAGCTTCGAACGTAAGTAACCCGCAACCTAAGGAGTACGAGTCCAATGCTCTACCAACCAGGCCATCCCGGCCAGAAGTGATCCTTTTAATATAATTGAGAGAACTTTAGAAATTGAATGAATTAATTAAGAAATAACTTCCTTATTTAATAATTAAAATTTAGTCTCGCGCTATAGTATTAGTCACAATTTTCATATTCAAAATTATTGCTCAAGGTTTACTTTCGTTTAACAGCGGAAACAAAATTTACGGGAATTAGGTAAAAGGGATGGCTTTACATAAAATTGTGACATTTAAAAAATAAATTTACTATCCTTAAAAGAGGAAAAAATCTCAATATTATTGTTCTAATTAAAACAATAACAACTTAGTTTCGATTACTAGTGCACTCGGACACATTACTTGTTAACATACATTAGCCCTAACTCCGAATTATTACTCTTTTGAATTGGATAATCATATATATAGGTTGTGCGTTGACCTTGCACCTGGGTAATTGTTTGAATGATTGATACATTATCGACAGACGTAGAGGCTATATGAGGCATGCTTTTCATTGAGTATTTGGGTAGAAAAAGAAGAAAACACAATTTGTGCATACGAGATAGAGAGGGGGGGAGGCATTTCCTTAAAAGAAAATCGTTTATGGTTGGTGGAATGGCATCCACAAACGGCCAACAACGTTAAACACTTTTGAGACACCGAGTGAATGAGGTTATTAATGAGGAGCTGGGGTATTCTTTCCTACTCCTCCAGGTAGGGGTAAGGGTAGTAGGAGTTCAGAAATGAGTCCCAAACAAGCTCGATTGAGCTCATGTCCGGAGAACATGCTGCCCAATCCATTCGTATGATTCCTTCCTCTAAAAGGAGGTCATTCATGAAGTCAGCATGATATGACCTATAATTGCTATTCATTAGCATAAAGTCATCTATAATTGCTTCGATATAAGGGACTGTAATAGGTCTCAGGATCTTATTTCTATATTGGCGACCGGCAAGTGTTATTTCGAATGATATGGAGGTTGGCGTATCAATCAATGGAGATGAATGCCTAGTATATCACTAACTTACAGCCAAATCTTGCATTTTCGGGTACGAACGAAGGATTGTTTCTAATGCCAAGTTCCACCAGTTGAAAATACGTCTATTATCAGGATGAAGAGACAAACGGGATTCGACAGAGCAAATAACATTGTTTCATTTATTTTACATCCAATTCACATACTCTGCTGCCCACTCCCCTCGGACACGACGGTGCCTTGCTGTTAACGTAACACCATTAGTTTTTCGTTGCCTCCGAGCCGTTAGCGTTAAATAACGGTCTTCATTGGGATAGGATAGGATAGTGGGAATTAGTGGCACAAGAGTCATATTTGGCCATACTGCGCCAATCGTATGGTTAAAGAATAAATGCTTGTATGTACAATTCTGTTGAGCTAGAAACTGATTAAAATATTACAGCTAATTGATGTGTTAAATAAAATTATAAAAAACCAATTGCTTTCAAAAATTTAAAAAGATTTTTGTGGGGACATTCCCCTATGAGCGTTTGCAAGTCCACTATAGAAGCACCAAAAAATTGCAAACGAAAATTATCAAAGCTAGGACACTCAGTTAAAAGATGAAAAAAAAAGTTAAAATAACTTGGCATCTAGTGCAGAAAGGAGCTCGAACGCCTAGTAAAAGATGTTCATGTGTTAAACGAGTGTGACCAATGCGGAGTCGAGTCAATCTGACTTCAAGCTCTCGCACTGGAGAAGTAGTTCATAATGAAATTGTTGGTGTGATAAAATGTAATTACTTTGGCGATCCCATGTTTCCTGCCATATTGCATGAATACGACGTGTAAAAGAGTTCTTCGCATCGTAGAAGGGTACCTCACGTTGCATAAACAAAGACGCTGTTGTCGCAGCGTTTTCCCGCTTGAACATTTCCTGTTATCCCAATATCACTCGGAAACCAGGAGAATAAAATTTCATAGTCTCTATTTTTCAAAATTTTTAAGAGGTCCAGGATTTCTAATGCGATGGGATGAACTGGATCATGTAAACGAGAGAATATTTTTAAAGAACTCACGCTGTCGGTGTAAATACAAAATTTGCGCTCATTAGAGAGAAAAATTGCTTCAAGTGTATAGAGAATTGCCATTAATTCAGCTGATAAAACTGAAGGATGTATGCAAACGATAACTAATTGTTTCTGTATTAAAAATGACACCACACCCAACATGACCGCCTGATTTGGAACCATCTGTGAAAATAGGTGTATGAGTGGACTAGCGACAGCTAAAAAGTTTTTGAAAAATCACTGGAGCCGTTGTTGGTTTCTCATATCCATGAAAAAGATTTAAAAAGGAGATTTGAGGGATATACCATGGTGAAAATGGGAATAAATCACGTTTTTGAGTATACACATTAAGGAGTTCCGTATCTTCGAGGAGCAATTTAACTCTCTCAGAAAAAGGAAGAATGTTGGAGTGCAGAGGATGTTTTGGGACTGACAAAGCTCGAAGGTAGTACTGTATAGATATTTTTTGGCGCCGTAAATGTAATGGCAGCTGGTGATACACAATATAAAGACTCTCGATTGGCGAGGTCCAAAAAGTTCCGGAACAAATTCTTAAGGCAGAGTGGTGTACGGTAACCAGTCTACGTAAAACGGAAACGGTCTTCATTGGGTTTGTTGCACGTCTACGCCTTTACTCTGATCTTCAAAATGCATTTCCAGTTTCCAAAACACAGGCCCAGATCCTGGAAATTATGCTTTGTGAAACTCCAATGGCTTCTGCAACTTTGGCCAACGTTTTTACGCCAGTTTTTCTTACGTTACGCCCCTCAATAATTGGTCAACAACTCTCCAAGCTTTTGTTTTTGTTAAATGACTTCGTTGAGATATCGCACTCGTCGAAACAGCGCACTTACTGAATGCAGATAACCCTTTCCCACTTTGTCTTACATTAAGTTGAAGGCCAAATCAAATTCGCTTCCATTAAAGCACTATCTTCGATGTCACACTCAAAATTTGCATACTGCGATGTTTGAAAATAAGAAAAATTTGCATTAAAGAGTCAATAAACGGAGTAAAAATTAGACATGAAGAAAATCTCATTTGCACTAGATTCTGTAAAAAAGCAAGTCCTATTTTGACATCCCGCTCCTCATTTCTTAAAGAAAATAAAAACTTACATTATTCTTACATTATGTCATTGAGACGAGTACGTAAAATATTAATAATATTGAGAAATAGCTTTCATACCTTACAGCTTTAAGTTGGGTTCAAAATCCTGTCTGTGAAATGAGACAATTCACCATTTTTTCAGATTCACATCCTTCAGGAAATTTGATAACTGAAATCTTGGGACCATTTTTATAATATCCCCTGCATTTAGGTACACAACAACTAAGCGGCATTTATAGTAAAAAAAAGAAAGAAAGAATAATAATGGAGAACAAAATGCAACAATTCCCCATATCTCGTCAAAAAGTTCAAAATATACAATTTACAGAAAAGCGCTCAGTAAAAAAACCCAACATTGAACAGTCGAATTTATTTTTGTCTTAAGTTCTGGCAAGCAAAAAGCACTTAAGCATCTTTAATTCCAGTCATTGAGTATTTTGAAATTCATTAACTGTAACTAATATGAGATAACATCCTTTGTCACTGTATCTCTCACTCTTTATATTCTAGTTCAATCCCAAATAAAATTTTTAATATTTCACACTCAAGCACGGCGGGAAAAGAATCAAAATCGAGTTAGCAAAAAGAATCAAGGAACATAACTACAGGATGTAACATCAAAGATTTCAAGAAATTTTTCACAGCAGCCTTATTTTCAAACGACCATGGTTCATATACAATAAATGGGGGGGGGGACCTGAGATCGTGTTAAATCCCCACAAGCCCGTATAAGTGCCGCTGTAGGGCGTGGCATGGATTCAACTAATTTTGAATATATTCTGCAGGACAATTCATATTATATCTTCAGGGTAATCCACAAAGCCATGGGAGGGCGAGGTGGTAGAGATCCACTAAGGACAGTACATTTCAAAATATTCCGGAGATGATCGATAATGTTCTTGTCAGGAGAATTAAGTAGCCAAGAGAGGGAAAGAAATTCAAAAGAATGCTCTTCAAGTACTGTCAATACTGTAGACCTTTAGTGTGGCGTATTCTTCTGTTGGAATTGTCCACGTCCCTCAGAATGCACATAGGACATGAATGCATGAAGAGGGTCAGAACAGGATACTAAAGTACCGCTGATCTGTCATGATTGAGTCTACACACATCAACAGTCCCTTTCATGCCATCCTGCCCTTACCCTCACAGAGTCTCCATCAGCTTGAACAGTTCCATGAGGGATCCATGGCTTCATTGGTTTTTTTCTACACCCATAAACAGTCAACCATCCGATAAGTTGGAAACCAGACTCTTTTCCAGTCATTAACAGCCCAATGGCAGCGTTAGCGAGCCCAGGTAATGCAGAGATTTGTATCACTGAGTCACCAATGATACACGAGACGGTTTGCGGCTGCGAAATCCCATATCAATTAGGTTACGTTGCATAGTGCGTACACTGACACTTGTTGATGGGCCTGTATTCGAACCCGCAGCAATTTGAGGAAATGTTGAACGTCTATCTCGTGTAACGATTCTTTTCAGACGTCGATGACTCCGTTCTACCAAGGCCTTTTTCAAGCCACACCGCTGTCAGAGATTTGAAGTTTTACCCGAAACCTGATATTTGCAGTACACTCTAGAAACGGTTGGGCGGAAAAATCAATATTTCATCTTTAATTCAGAAATGCTGTGCTGCCTTTCTCGTGCACCGTTTTGGAAAGTGGTTTAACAACGGTAAAATAAGGTGATTCAACGATTCGAAGAAGCAATGATATTATTTCGAATTTCAGTATAGTAAAAATCATAGTTGCCTCCAAAACTAATTTTTCAAAAATTACTAAAATTAAAGGAAAAAGGTATTCAAATCAAACAAAATTTTAGATGTTTGAAAAACTTTATATATTTTTTAAAGATATAAAAATAATTTTCCTTATAATAATAAGTTTTGATGTTACAACAAAATCATGTTAACTCTTAGTGGGCCTTTAATGCTCAAAAAAATAACATCCCCAATTTCAATCAGAATAAACCTATATATGTAAAAAGAGATTTCACTAGGTGGGTTGGGGGTAGAGGTATTCTGTGAGCTATAAAAAGAAAATTATTATTATAAAATTATAGAATCTGAGCCTTGCAGAATAAAAGTTCCTCACATAATATTTATGTATCAGACACAGCAAGAAGTAACAAATCTTTGAAAATTTATGGCTTTAAGTTAAAATACAAAATAATTTTTATGAAATCAACTAATACAAGTACACAGCACAATTAATTCAATATAATACAGTAAAATCTCTAATAGATCATTTAAGGGAAAAATATAAAAAGTTTGTTCTAAAATAAAAAGTTGTCTCTAAAATCACATATTAATGAGAATGGTGATTCCAATGCGTAACATACTCTAAAGAGACTTCACTGTAAAGGTCTTTTGAACAACTTCTGTTTGATATATCGCTTTGGTGAACCAAATTCATCTTGCTGCATACTTATTTTCCATTGACTGGAGCAATCAGAGAATTTTCTTAACAATAAATAAAATGTTAAACACATACTAAATAGATATAATTTGAATAAATGAATTTAAAATACTAAATTGAAATTCACAATTTTTTATAATTGCAACTAGAAACGCACATAATTTATTTTCATTGTTTCAATGAACAGTGCAGATTGTTAAAGATAGAAGTTGAGCGGGGGAGGGGGAGGAAAGCTCATTAAGTAATATTTTATGTACTGAAAGCCCTTATTGAAATAACAATTTCATATTGGATTGTTTGCTTTTATTGGGTTTTTTTATATATCTGATACACAAGTCTTTACAACCATGATTTTGAATAACTGTAATCTACAAAAATTGGGAAAAAGAATGGGGGAAGGGGCGTTTTTTTCTTTGCATTTTTTTTTTAAAAAAGGAACAATTTTTATGGCCATTTTTTTTAAAATTAAAGATTTTAAGGATGCTTAAAAGTGGGTTTTTTAAATTTAAGCATTTTTCCATGACAATACACCCTGAAATGTTAATTACTAAATATACAAAATATATTTTACAAATTACACTTGAAATTACTGGAAGATTAATACTATAATTTTAACTTACATTTTAAAAAAAAAAACAGAAACATTCGAGATGGTGTTACACTTTCTATATTTCCATAATATATTAAGAACATTTTATTGCTATTTTTTTAAAAAAAATAATCAAAATTTAAATTATAAGTTGAGAATTTATTGAATCTCAACATGCAAATAGTAGCAAAATATATGTGAATTGCATCAATAAAAATTTCAAAAATGAAACTAAGAGTAGTTTTATATAAGCATATATGAATACTTTTTCATGAATATATTTCAAAATAAACATAAAGCATCATTATGATTTAAAGTTGGAATCTGAGCATCAAGAAACAGTTTAAGTAGTGCTTATGTATGCATGAAATAGTGACCATTCTTGTAATTTTTAATCTCATTTTAAAATTAATACGCAATTAATTATAATAGTAACTTTGAATCCCAATTATTTTAGAGCTTTAAAATTTTAATGTTCGATAATATCTTAATGATAATAAGTAATTTAGAATACTTTTAGAAGGCACAATCATAACAAAAATTCTTCTAACATCTTTCGAATCAGCTTATTGATGGTCGATATCAACATATATGAATCACACATGAACAAATCAAATGCCTTTAAAATACTACATTTGTAGGAAAAATATTTCATGCTCTAGATATTCTACCTAAATGCATTTAAAAAAATAAAATTCAATTAAGCACCCCCCTTTAAAAAATTACTTTTTCATTTAAAGTTTATATTACAGAAATTTATAAAAATATAATGGATAAAAAATATTAAATTTATTATAACGTGTTTTTTTTTCCTTCTTATTTTTACACGAGCTTTTTTTTATTTATCCTTCCAATGAAATTATTACAGCATTAGACTATTATAGTGGGAGGATATAAAGAGGAATAAAATATTTCGGAGGGATCCCTCAGAAATATTTTATTCCTCTTTGCAGCATCATAAATTTTAAGATCCAGAGCGAGTGTGCAAATGCCAAATGCATCCGAAAATTTTATTCTCAGTTTCTTCATTTTGCTTCGAAATATGAGAAAAAATTCGAGTCAAGTATATTGGACGAGATTTTTCTGCTAAATTTTGGACTACATTCGT
>JAOUZG010038064.1:2639-17033 GCA_026289955.1 Argiope argentata | reverse complement strand
TAAAGCATTTATTGAGATACAAAGAACAATCACGACTACTATCCTACTTGCTGTAAAACCCATATCTGATGTACGAAAATTGCATAAAATGCATTCGAGTATACTTGAAATAGACAAAGATTATATAGTGAGAATTCGTTGGTTGACGTGCTTCGAGTCTGCTGTACAAACAATCATCAATCCTTTATTAAAAATATTCTTTTTGTCTTCCAACGAGGGTTATTGCTTACTCCTGATTTCCATATTAAAGAAATACATAACAACAATGCGTTAATGAATCATTGTCATTTATTTCATTGATAAACAATGTTTGTAAAATAAATCAATGAAAATGTAATACATTTTTCGGGGAAAAGGATTATTTGTTTATGTTAGCATGTAATTTCCAGAAAAAAAATTCTGTATATATACGAAAGCAAATATTCAAAAATAAAAAAGAGCATTTATATTGATAATAATAATTTCGTTTGCATTTGTTATATTCGTTATATTAGACAGCCATTTCGCAAATTTAACTTACATTGCTTTTTAAAATTAATAAAACTTTAAAATTCCCAGAATAGCTTCTTGAAAAAGTTTGTGTGCGTATGCATGAAAAAACTTCTAAAAATTAATTACTATGGACTGTAAATTATACATTAGCAACTGATTCGATAACCTTTACGTCAGAGGATCTCTATCAGTTTCTTTGACAGAGAACATAATAGTTTAGATGGTTGTTGAGAAAAAATGTTATTCCAGCCTTTTATAATCACTCTTTCCAACATATCTTTCGAGATTATATCATGTTGGAAAATCTTGAGTCCCGATAGTTTGTTGGTTTTGGAGTAGAATGCAACTAATTTGTAATTTTGTACACATTATGAAGTATTTTTTAAGATCTTTGTCCCGCCTGATCCAAAAATCCAAGGTTCAAATTGTATTTAAACCTTAGAGATGACTATAGATGACCTCTGGCCTTACTGATCAAATTCATCAAATTCAAATTTCCTTTTAAAATATTTATATGCCCATATGATTTAATGTTTCATTCTATTCATTTACCATGCTTACTATAGGTTCAAAATTTTGCATCTCTAAAACATAACTTTTTTTCTCCACATCAGTTTATACTTTTTGATGCGAATGACAAAAACTTACTTTCGTCAGAAAAAAGATCTTTTTCAAAATTTGTAGATACTTATCAACCTATTCATTAACAAAATAAATGCATTTTTACTTGTTGATAAATGATATGTGTAGATTTTTATAAACTACCCAGCCATGATAATAAGACAAAATTTTTAAAAACTCGCATTTCATCGAGTGGTGTCTTCATGAAGAATGTTTTTATTTTGATACCCACTTTAATCCCATCAGTAATTTGAGATACAATAATCCTAGGATTTATATGTATTCGCTTAGAGACGTTTTTCATAGAAAATCGGATGTTCATTAAGTGGTTTTAATATAAAAATAATTATGAGTAATTTTTTAAATGGACGAATCAATTCTTAAAATAATCTTATCAATTTTCCAAAGAGAATCTTAATTCTTCAGGAATAATTGTAATTACAGATTTCATTGCAATTTCCCATTCTTTTCAAGGATACTTAGATGTTCAATAGGAGACTTTAATATAGAATAAAAGATATTGATTAATTGTGATTATTAGTTAGAAGAATATATTCTTCTGTGTTTGTTGTTAGTTATGGCACTTGCCGTGGACAAGCCCTGCTGATACATCAGCAGATTTTTTTAAGCCGAATATATGCATCTCTTTGTTTCACACGAAGCGCCATCTAGGTCCAAGAGTACGACTTAGCTATATATAGTATGTCACAACCCTTTTTAGGGGGCGGACTTCCTTCATTTATATTCATTCATTCATCTCAGATCGTAATTTAGATCTGGAACAGAGAACGATCCCCTCTGACTCTATACTCCCAATATTCTTATAATAATCTTGCCAGTTTCTCGAAGAGTTCAACAAGAGTAATCTGTTTTTCTTTCAAATCAATTTTAATTTTAATTCAATTAATTTTCCAAAACTCTCGAAAATGCACAGTTTTAAGTTTACTTGCCAGAATTAAATGAATGTTTCAAAGAAAACTGATGTTTAACTTACAAATTTCCCTTTATCATATATGTCAGCAAACTTTTTCTTGAAGTTATTCTTGCACTTTTAAAATTTAGCTATTTTAATAAGTAATGCATTAGAAGAAATTTATTTTCAAATTTTTTATTAAACTATAGTTTATGTAAGGAA
The DNA here is from genome assembly GCA_026289955.1 of Argiope argentata. Lineage (NCBI taxonomy): Eukaryota > Metazoa > Arthropoda > Arachnida > Araneae > Araneidae > Argiope > Argiope argentata. Next base: position 14,785 of record JAOUZG010038064.1, on the reverse strand, counting down.
TAAAATAAATAAAAATGCAGTTAATATTTTTATTATAAATGCTTTTTTTTATCTGCTATGTATATTCTTTTCTATTCTTGAATATCTGCTACGTGTTTGTACGAAAATATATTCTGATAAAATGGTACATAATTATATGCAAAAGCTTAGATATTTTTTTGTTTATATATATATATATATATATATATATATATATAAAGTGCTGTGCTCACAAGTCTAAATTCTCGCTCTCAGCGCATATTCACGAGGCCAAAAAAAAGTTCAAAATTTCACTTTTTTCTTTATTTTTTACTACAGAAAATTGTTAAATTAAAAATTAAATTTCATAAATTAGAGACCAAAAGCAGCTATGTAGCTCAAGGAATGGATAATCCAAATTAAAAAAAAATCCAAAATTTATCAAAAAGAAAATAATGCTCAACTGATTTTACACCAACATACCAAGGTTTCTATCCAACTTCAAGTCGCCCGGCAGCTGAATAAAAATATCTTAGTATATTACTACTTACGACATCATCTCAACATTTATAATGAATAGTATGCGATGAAAAAATCATTGGATTCAATCATTGAAATCATTATCTACATTGACTTGAGGAATGAGTTAACCCTTTTAAAGGCTATTTTTTCTAGTATGGAATGTTGAAATATTTTTAGGATTGAGATTGGATTTATAAAAGTGATTCATTTAACATTAGATAAATTTAATTTGATAAATTAATTAATTTGGTTAATTAATAACTAAGCAAAAAATTAAAACTCAGTACTTTTGTGTGAGATAAGCCGTTGAAACATCTAAATTTTTGCCTTATTAAAAAATGCATCAGAACTTATCCCAATCTATATGACTCCATTCGAAGATTGATAAATTTGGTGGGAAGTATACTTCCCATGATCCTTGAAAGGGTTAAGGACGAATATCCATACGCCATTTTGCATTCTCATTCCAATGGTCTATACAATGATATCTCTCTCTTGGTCCCTATAACTCAAGCAGATCTGCAGAAATGATTCATCGTTCTTTCATGAGAAATTTTCCCCAGGTTTGAGCAGATAAAAACTTGTCAGGACCCTTGAATACAAATCATCAATAATTCATGAATTTCTCATATTTTTAAGATCGATTCTATCTTTCAATTACAAAGGTTCTAAATACATAAATGAGGAATTTGCTGTACAAAAAAACCGGACCGCTATCTAGAAGAGTAATTGTGATATAAAGATCTTAATTTCCGAATATTTTTGCTCCAATAATATTTTTCATTAAAATACTGTTACCTAAACATAGTTAAGTCGTTGATTCTTGGTATTCCCATATTTTTAATAATTTTTTTTTGAAATTACAAAGAACTTTCTATCAGATTTAAGAAGAAGTTTTATCATAGCTCGTAAGTACGCGTTTATGTATACTCTTTTCCTTGAACAATTGCACATCTTGAAATTTCAGACGTATTATGACTTGCGCTTTATTTGTTGCGAATTAATTCACTTTAAAAATTGCTCTTACGTTTGCTCTAATTAAAAGAAAAGAAATCTTAATTTAAAAGAAAAGAAAAAAAGCTGATGAAAGAAATTCCCATTTTCGAGAAATTTGTAATTTTTTAAATCTTTTTATCTCGTACATCTCTTATCAGGAGTTCAAATCACCTGACAAGAAACAAAATCCTGTTCAAAAACTGACAATAAGAAAGTGGTCAAAATGGCAATTAATAATGAGCTTCCTTTTAATACATACTTTTGATTTTAAAAAATGCTTTGCAAATCGAAGTTAAAAATAAGCTATTAAAAAATGACTAGATTTTCAATGGAAAACAATACTAATCCAGAAAAATGAAGATAGGAAAGAGCTCTTTACCAGTCATCTTTTAAAAAAAGAAACTAACTTATACTAAATATAGTTTTTTTAAATCAATTTTCAAATTCAGTCTTACGTTAGTGTCAAAAGTGATTCGAATGGGCATAGAGCTCATAGGACAAATTTTACACATTATTCAGTTGTAAAAACTGCAGTGCAAGCTTTAATTATAATGACCATTTATTAAAATAATTAATGAGATCTTATTACACTGTAAACAAACTTCTCAGGTACATTTACAAAACCTATAAAAATAATTTTAAAAAATGAAGTCTACGATCACAAATTTCAAGTTATGACGTGAGAGTATTATTATTTTTTAAGTTATTACTTGTCTTAATTAATTTAAGTCATTAACCAGTTTAAACTGGTTTGAAACGATCACGAGACTTCTCTATTGGTCTCTGTCCCTCTTTCTGTATATAGGTATCTGTCTGTATATATAATGATAATTTTTTTAATCTTTCATTTTCAATTATTCTTGCTGGCAAACAAGGTTTTGGAGCTCAACCCGATTTTGAGATGAAATAGCAGCTATGATGTCATAGTTCTTTGTCAACCCATTAAAAATGCAACTGGTGTCAAAGAAGCATACATAATAATAATGCAATACTGTTAAAAGCAGGTAAAAAAATGCCCTAAAATTTCGGAGACATCATAACTTCCTAATCGAAACAACATTATGTTCTCATATGATTAAAAAAGAAGAAAGAAAAAAAATGTGACAAAAAAATGTAACTAAGTAACAAGAATTAAAAGTAATCAATCTCAAACTTAGCATTGGCATGGTCTGGACAAAATCATGACTCTAGCGCCAACAAAAAGAAGCCAAAATCCAGTGTATTCAATAATGACTCTGCTGTAACATTTTTTTCTCTGTCTGTCATATAGGCATTCACTTTGTTATGTATTTTGCATCGCCTGATTCTTCTTTACAAAAGTATTATTTAGTTACATTTCCTGAAAAATGTATTTAGCATTAAAATAATATATTCTATATTCGTGATGCAGAATGGTAATGAGGAATATTTCATTATGAACCAACAATATGGGAATGAAATTAAATTTGGATAATAATAGTTACATAGAGGAAACAGCACTCAAAAGGGACACGGATATTTTTCATGTACTGAAAAATAAAATTTTCCTCATTTTAATGTCAGCAGATTGTATCAGGGGCGGTGCTGTGCGTATTCATAGACCATCGCATCTATCAACAGGTGGTGTAACAACCTTGAATTATTGGTACCAAGCCAGAAATTTATGGGGGAGAGGGAATCCTTGGTCCCCTTTTATGACCTATGAAAACTTAAACTTTTGATTGTAGATTCTCAAATTGCTCATAATACATAAATAATTGCAGTAATTATATGACATAACATTGAATAATATCAAGAAAATCATATTATTTCTATATGTTAAGCAGTTGCTATAGAAAATAACTTATCTTTTCTTTCCGTATTGTCTAACTTTGTATACTTTGACTTTATACTCTATAACTTGCCGGCTTTCTGGCACAGTGGTAGCGCGTCTTCCTCGTGTTCTGGAAGTCCCTGTTTAGGCATGGTTGTGAGATGTGTGATTGTGCCCCCCTGTAAAAAGGGGTTGTGCAAGCAAATGTGGTGAGTGTGTATCTAAGTCGTACTCTTGGTCCTAGTTGGCGCTACTTCAAAAACAAGAGACGCTCCTTTCGTCTTAAACCTGCTGCTGTATCATCAGAGGGCTTGTCCATGGCAAGTGCTATAAGTAACAACAACAATATAACTTTGATGTGGTTTATTTAATTCTCAATGACTCTATCTATCCACCAAAAAGTTAGTTTCGCGCTTAAAATATAGAAAGAATTAATCATAAAGCATACAAAATATACAATAAACATCTTATTACTTATATTATTATTTATTTGTAATTTATACAAATAAAAGCATATTTTTTTTTTCAAATTCTTAATTAGACTTGTTTTGTTGCTAATACCTTAATTAGACTAATAGTTACCTATGACTCAGAGATCTGAATCCTGAACAAAGCTGGAGAAAATCAAATAGCCCTTTTCGAAAGAAAAATTCTGAGAACCATTCAAGATGGGATAGAAATCAACAATGTTTAGAGAGGAAGATATAACTTTGAGCTAAAAAAAATATATATAGAGCCAGATATTATAAAGCTCATAAAAATAATTTGAGCGAACTGGGTGGCTCATATATTTAAAATGGATGACAATTCCATATTTATAAAAAAAACCTTTTACATAAACCTCTAACAAGTAGAAAAGGAGTTGACCCAAAATGAGATGGTTGGAGTCAGGGGAGATAGTCTTCCTGACTATCCATGGAAGAAACTGGCACAGAAGTGTTAAAGATAGAATACGATGGAACAGAATTCTGAGTTAAGAACTGGCCCACCCTGGGGTGTCTGGCCAAATATCGTGATGATCTGTTGCTAATAAACAGTAGGCATAAAAAATCTTGAAGTTATTGTATTGACAACATTATCGCATTAAGACTTGAATGAGGGAGTGTATTAATAATGGAACGTACTAATAATGTTTCCATTTATTGAATTAGTTACTCAGTATTTTGTCTCAAATACCTCAAATTACTGACTTGCTTGAAATTTTAGACATGTTATAATGTAATTGTCAGTATCTTATGCTGGCTTCCTGGCACAGAGGTAGCCCATCTTCCTCGTGATCTGGACGTCTTGGTTAGAGCATGATTGTTCTTCTGTGCTCTATCTGTAAGGTGTGGGAATATGCCCCCCCCTCTAAAAATGTACTGTGTAAGCGAGTCTGATGAGAGTGTAGTTAAAGTCATACTCTTGGCCCTAGTTGGTGCTACTTCAAACAAGAGCCACATATCTTCGGTTTAAATCCGCCGATTATCAATTGTTGCATGGTAAGTGCCATTCGTAACAATAACTAAAGAATCTTATAATGCAGAAAAGTTTCAAATCTTAGAAGATTCAGCAGAAAAATGTGTTGATTACGTGAATAAACATATGTAAATGGTCATTTACGTGAATACAATGTTATTATTTTTAAGGATAACATCCTTCCAAAACGAATAACATCTATATTTTGAATTAAAATTTATAAATTATGAGAGATAACAAGTGCCGAAATACATTTTTTGAGCATTTTACCAAAACTTTTCAGTGACCGACTTTATTTTGCATGGCAGTCATTATTTTAAAAGTGTGTAGTATATTTGATCTTCCGCTACGTCTTTCTCTTTCTTTCAAAACAATCCGTATTAATCTAAAAAACATACAGACTGTTTAACATGCGTTTCTGCTGTTCAATAATCTTGCCTTCCAAAGAAATATTCTCGTAAATGTTAAAATAATAATTACGGTGTTTTGCAATTTTAAAAGACTGAAATAGTTACAAAGTTTGTCCCTGATTATAAAAAATTGAGTAAACTATTATTATTGAACTTATTAATGTTTTAATATATAATTGAGTATATAAATGTATAAACTCTTTAGATAAAACCCTTTATATCAGTTAATTTTAATGTGAACATCGTTGGTAGCTCGAAGAATATCTATGAAATATTTCAGTTCTTGCCAAGTATTGTCCAAAATTACGGCTGTCACTCTAAACATATTACCTGGATTCAAATTTTGCGTGCATTAATATTTTCAAATGGTGATGAAAAGCACTTTGTCCTTTATGTAAACCCAAAATTGATTTCGAACAAAAATGGTCGATTTGCATTTATAGAAGATTGAAAAAATTAATAAGGTGAATTATGATTGTAAAAATTTTATTTTTATATCTAATGGGTCTTTTGAAATAATTCTTTGTTATCTGGAAAAAAAACTGACCAATCGGCATTTTTTTTTAAGTTTTTTTTTATGGATACTGGAGTATTTCAATTGTTGATAGTATCTTTTTTTTAACAAAAGATAAGATGGAGATGATTCTGAATCTCTATTTGTTTCCACTTGCAGCTCGTCATAACTTGTAGAATTCTGAAAAGCTTTTGTTAATGTTATATCTATGCTTATTGCAAAGTTTATTTGAGATTTTTTGGAAATATTCCATGCATAAGCCAGGAAACACACTTTCATTCCTTCTTTCCTGAATAAAACTAACATATATTCCAGAAAAATAACACAATAGTTTCTGCAATTCATAAGTTTGTTTTGTGGCATCTTCAATTTTCTTGCATTGTAGCAAACAGGGCGAAATCTGATTGGAATGCCAGATATAAGACCTTCTTAATTTGAAATCATTCTATTGTCTGTAAGAAGGGGGGAAATTTTTTTGTTTTGATGGTAAATAATAAGAATAATCAAATAATCAAAATAATGCGGATGTTGACTAATGCAGCATCCTAATTCAATAGAAAATAAAATTCTTAATAAAATTCGTGAAAGGATGAAACATTAGGGAAAAAGTAAGTAAATTTGGATTCTAGTCAAAACATCATAATGTGATATCTTTTAGGGTGAGTTAGTCTACTTTAAACTCTACTTTTAATTAGCAAGGCACAGATTCAAAAACTAAAGCGGTGAAAGGTATAGAGGCAAAATCTTCATGAAAGTATTTTTAAAAGACTGCTGAAATTAAAGGGAAATATTGTACATAAATAAAACTGATGTTATAGAAAAACTCATTTTTTGAATTTTAATATAATTTTAAAAATGCGTTTGTGCGATAGTATGATGTTATTGATTAAAAATTATAATATTTCCATTTTTTAATTAAAAATCTTATTAGAATTTTAAAAAACTTTATAGGCAAATGCACAAAAAGTAACTACGTGTCAATTTTTTCCATTGAACATTTAGTATGACCACTAAGTATGACATGGGGCTTACAAAAGTAGACAACGCATTACATAAAAGTATCACATACAGAACAACGAATCACGCATCACGTTCACTTGCACAGCCCCTTTTTTAAAAGGGGGCACGTTCAAACATATCACAAATAGAACAGATAAAGAACAACCAGGCCGAAGCTGGAACTCGCAGTACCCGCACAGTGTTGCCCATGGCATAACATCCGAGAAAGGAAAATTGGCTTTAAACTTAAATCTAACCTCCACCTGGTATAACACGGGCCTGTTATGCAACATCAAACAAACATAAAAATGTATTTAGATATTATCAAAATTAGCTACAAGACAATTTTTTATAGCACACATTCAGAAATATTCATTTAGACTGTTACAAACATGAAAATATGATATGTCCGTAGACAAAACACAGGCGATCATTTCGCTCCTCAGGAGATTCAATTTGTCTCCACAATTCAGTTGCAGTGCGATTTAAAGAGAGACGGTTATTTAGCTCATCAAAAGACTCTCCTTCCCTAAATGTGGACATTATTTGTCATATTCGCTATTAGAATGTTTCTTTCCTCTTCCGGGCAAGGTCGAAATTCCTTTTTTTTGGGGGGGGGATCATTGTGAGTTTTGATTCGCTGTTTCAAATTAGACCTAAACAAAGAAACGTATCGCATATGCATGCCACAGCTCTAGCTATTTCCACATGCGCAATTTGAGGTTTTCGCGCATGCACGAATAAGTGCAAAGTTAAAATTGCAATTATAAAACCCCTTTTTTATTTTGATATGAATTAAATGTGTTATAAACTCCCCAATATATGCTTTACAAATTGGTATAAATATCTCCAATATCCGTTAATATTTCTCGTGTTTTTGTGATTCAAACACACAAACGCTTTCAGGAGACTTCATTTTATAACATGTATAAATTATGAAGGAAGATTTTGAGGAGATTACTTCCTTCGGTTCCATCACTCATGTCATAAACTATGTATAAAATTTATCAGGTTTATAAAGGAAAATCGTACATTAGATAATCGTCTTAAAACTATTTTTTTAATTATTTTAAGTTAATAAATAAAAGTTAATGTAAGTTATTAAATGTAACTTATTAAAAGTAAATACTCAGTTAAGAAGAAATATTCTATACCAACTGCCTAATTTTAATATCCTTTAGATATTAATTATAAATATGTATTGTATGTGGAACAGGAAGATATGTTGTATCTTTTTAAGGAAATGTAAAGGCTGGCTGATTTGCTAAAAATTCTTTAATTACGTATTTTGAACTTTGTATTATCACAAACGAATTTTAATCTTTGAAACTTTAATATTTTTAAACAAATTTAAAATGTTTCAATTTCTCCTTTAAAATCGATTGATAAAGTAATTCACATAGTGAATGCCCAGTAGATGGCGACACAAATACTTTAGTAAATCTTTATTTGAGTAGTAAGGAGTGTTTGTTTTTTTCTCTCTAAATAAAAACTTATTTTCCAATCCAATCATGAAGATACCGAGAACAGTGGATTCGTCTAAATACAAATAAGCTTTTTTTTTCTTTTTTTTTTCTTTTTCGAAATTTTACGAAAATATTTTATTTGCTTAAGAATTAACAATCTGAAAAATAGGGAAATGGCTATTTAAAGAGTTTCTCAAACTATAAATTTATTCTTAGGAACTGAGTAAAGTATATAAATGTTTAGTTCATTTAGAATAATTGAATTTCCAAATTATTTTCTTATTTAAGCAAAAATAACGAAAAATTTAGTGAAAATAATTTAAAAAGCGATTTTTTTTATTTGGATTCTCTTTTCTTATTTGTCGTTGTTGATTAATTTTCTTTTCAGTTTCCATCTATTAGGTAGTATAAAAATAAACGTTTCATTTCCATTCGTATATGTTTCCGAACACTTTATTTAATTTGTAAATATTTATTAAAAGTAATAAACATTTTCTGAAGAGAACAATTCCTATTCCCTCCTATTACTAATTTTTAAAGCATTTTTAGTATAAAATTATTTAATATTAAGTTGTCAAAACATACAGATCAATTTACTATCTTAAGTTGCATTTCAGCAAAAGTCTAAGGATTGTTAAATTTATTTAAATTATCTATACGATGTTTGTTATATTAATCCATTTTCAATATTTCATTTAACTTTATTTATAAATTTAGGTAGTTGACTCGGTTGGATTTTTCTTAGAAAAATATTCAGTCCGGAAATAATATTTTTAAATTTTAGCGTAAAAAACGCCATTAATTTAGAAATTCCAGAACATAATAAAATGTAATGTTATGTTTGTATGATAACTTTATATTTGATTATAATCTGAGATTTTTCGAAATTTTTAAAAAAAAATTTAAATTTAAGAAAATAATAGCAAAATATAAGTAATGCGAATGTAAAACTGAATATACATTTCCAAAGAATAAATGTAACATCAAAATTCCAGCTATTTTATAAAGAAAACTGTGCCAAAAATCGGAAATATTGAGTAAAAAAGTAGCTTATATTTTTACCAAAAATCAACTTGTAATTCATGAGAGGAGTGGGGGAATTTTTAAGTCAACAATTCACACACATTAATTGAGTTTAAAATTGATCAGATGGCGCCACTAAAGTATGAACTTCTGGATTTTTCAAGTTCTTGATTCAAATCAAGGAAATGTAGATTTCTCACTTTTACAAAGTGAAAAGGTAGATCCATTATTTTGTACTCTATTGATATCACACTAAATGATTAAAATAACGAAGCACCATAAATATTTATTGGCCATTCTTTAGAGTCATGAGTCTACTAAATGGACGTGTTTTCATGCAAAAGTATTCAGTTCGTTACTTTTAACTTAAAGAATAGACAAGGTGTTCGCAAAGTTCTTTTATCCCATATTAATTTTAAAAAGGAAAAAGCTTTTGCAACAAAATTAGTGTCTCTCTGTTAAAAAAAAATGAGCACGTTATCCTCGTTAAGATTGGTTACAGCGCCATCTGAGGACAAACAATGAGATTAGTATTTCTCTTCCGAAAATGGTGCTACATGGTTGGAAAACAAACTGTGAAATTGTCACATGCTTTGATTTAATACAACAAATCATTTTTTTATATATACGAAGAATAGAGTACTTTTTTTATATGTTTGTATTTTCCGAAATTGTGACGTACAAAACATAAACACATTTTTTTAATGATATTTTTCGGACCAAAAAAAATCATCTAATATGCTTTTTCCTGTGGGAATAATTCTAATAATAGGTTTCCACTAATACTGAGGGCTCTACTATAAGATATTCCTCTTATTTGTGTTAGTGCACCCATCAATATGGAAAAAAGTGTTTGAAGGAAAATTCAAACAAGCCCCCAAATTTGCATTATAAATAAAAGATAGAAGTTTGAATACCAGAAATAAAGATATCTAGTGATCCACAGCTTTTTTTTTCTGTTTGACACTTTTTATGATGGTAAAATTTCGTACATAATAATCAAACAAATGAGCATTTTTCGAACGTTTTATTTTTAGAATTATTGCGCTCGAGGTGTCTTTTTATGTTAATCGAAGACTCTCTACAATGTTGTAATTGTGTCTTACAATTTTCGAGACAGGAACTCTAACTCATATGCATTCGTGCAATTATATATTTAACCATATTACGAGAGCATGATGAATTTATTATTTCCAGACCACAAATTTGTGGTAATAAATGTTGCCGTTCTTAAATTAATGTCAGATAGAAGAATTTCAATGGACATCCTATATATTTGGCTTCCTTTTTTTTAAATTAATTATCACCTTACTAGTTACCTTATTCAAACATGGTACATTTTGTATCAAAGCAAATTTCAAGTGTCTAATTAATTGTCTGAAAAGGAGCATTTTAAAAAGGGGTTAAGGCACTCATTAAAAATCACGAAATTAAATTTTATGAATTATTACGATATGTTTCATTTACATATATTATGACGTATTTCAAGCAGTAGAAAGTAAAAATTCATTTGTAACTGTACGGACTATTTACGGAGCTATTTAATTTGTTTCAAATATTTCCTTCCCAATTTCTCTGCATGCTTCAGTATATTTATTAACATTTTTTATGCTATAGATTAAGATAAATTTTTATTTTCAGTTGAAACATTGCAAAGATAGGTATAGTTATAGTAACAAAAATATTAATATGAAATTTAATATTTATAACTCATTTTTATGGTTTTTTTAAAAAGCAAGAGCATTAAGTAACTGTGAAATATTTATCTAGGTTAAACTATTAAATTTTTTAGGGGCTTCACTTTACAGCAGACGATAAAATAATCACTTTGATTAAGAAATAACTTTGCCATCTCAGTTTGCATTGTACCATAATCTAAATTACTGATAAACCCGATACAAATAAACAACTTGTTAATCTTTGAGTTATTTCTTGAGTCGTTCTGTAAACAAATCAGTATTAGTAATTACTTTAAATTATTTTTGTAATTTCTATTTTATTTTCAATGTATTAAGATTTAAAATAAATTTTTGAATATTGACACTAAGATAATGAACGCTATATTGTATTTTTTAATGAAATTATCGTCTTAAAAATTTAAATTCAGAATTAATTTATAAAAACGATTCTAAGAAGGAAATAGATTATAGTAAACTTAAAATTTTATTGCACTCTTATCATAACCTTTCTTCTTAGAAAGCATTACAAGCTTAAATTATTGAAAGGAAAGGAACCAGATTTCTTATGTGAAATTCTGAAAGACATAGAAAAATGAACTCTGAAAAAAAAGTGTTGATGAAAGGGAAATGTAATAGATATCTTATATGGAATGGTAATATTAGCATACAGATAATGTAACTCTAATAGCAATTAATAAAGAAATACTTTTTTGAATTGCATACTACACGCTACGAGTCCACGTATTTTCATTTTTAGAGTCCTATATATAAGATTTATGAGCTGCGTATAGTAAAGAAGCCTCTAAATTGTAATAGCTCTTTGACAAATAATAGTTAAGAAAGATGGATCATTGAAATTAATCTAACTTGTAAACATTAGCGATTATTCTCTGACTTATAGTTGATATTCAACTTGCAGAAAACCAAATATGCATTTTGAGCTCTTTTTCACACACAATGAATCCAAATTTTGTAATAGAATTACAATTTGAGTCACAAGAAAACGTGACATATTTCATTTATTCAAATCCTTGCCGTCTCGAATTAATGCATTTACATGTATACAATAATACAGACCGACATGCGGTCAACTCCTTAACAGATTTGGTTAAAAATCTTAAAATAATGGTTTACATTTTAGAAGCTTAATCTATATTCTATCAAATTTCATCTCTCGTACTTTGTTTTGTAATCATCGAGTTCCCTTGTACTGACACAACCGGACAGACAGACTTTCTCTCAATGGATTTCATTCAAAATTTGATAGAAAACTACAAACTGTGTTATATATATATATATATATATATATATATATATATATATATATAT
>JAOUZG010038061.1:0-10846 GCA_026289955.1 Argiope argentata | reverse complement strand
TCTTTTCCCACATTTTCACAGACAAAAGAAAACAATACATATATATGCTTCTATTCTTTTTCAAGATTCTAAAAGGAAAAGTTGTTAAAGGTGGCTAATCGTCTATTCGTAATCAAAATTCCTTAGTACGGCAGACACATCGTCTCAACTATCTGAATAAATTTGAGTCAAAAACTGTCGTATATGCTTAATTTATAAAGGATCGGTTTTAAATCTGTTCAATATTACTGTTGCCCTAATATCGCTCTCATACTACGAATCTGTCATTTATATCTTCATTTAACATGTCATGGAATGTTAACTCTGATATTCTGCCAATGAAATTCAGAAACTTCTAGCATTAGCATTATCCGTAAAAAGAGGTATCTCACAGTTTGAATGCAAAAATGTAACATAACGTCGGTATAATTTCTTTAATCCTTTTTCATCAAGGAATATTTATGAATGGAGAGAAATTCGTTGGTGATTAGAACTTAATAGTTCTATGGCCATTATTAAAGTGAGAGTATTGTTGATATTTGTAATCATGTAGCAAAACAATGAGTTTCTGTGTCCATAAAATTCTGCATTATTAATGCCCTTTGTCTTGTTTTCATGCGTTTTTCTCTTCTGAAAAGTTTTATTTAATTGAAATCACAAAAAAACCATGATTGAGTTATTCAAATTTTGAATTTGTATCTAAAATTTAAAATGTCAAATAATAAAAGCATATAATATATTCAATGATTTTTCAATGGTTAACAAATCTGAATTGGTTATATGAAATATGCAATTTATTTTAATTACTCATAATTTAGTCATAATTTCCTTTTTTTATTGAGCACGTACATTGAGTTGCTTTAAATAATTATAAGGGCTTAAATTTTTTACCTAAGTTTCAGTTTTATATATATTAGTGATCTTCAAGGGTACTTACGTATTATACCGTCTTCACCAACGGTTTAGTGACTTTTTGGAGACGGATTTAAATTTAGCGATAAAGATCATTGCCAAATTGCCATAATTGACAGTTTAGCAACTCTTTGGCGATGACTTCAAATTTGGCGATAAAGTTGGACGATATAATGCGTAAGTACCTCTTTAATTTCAAATTCACCAAAATCTTCTATAAATACTTATAACCAAAATATCTAGAATCGAATGAAAATGTTTTAGGATAGAAATGATCATAAAGATTACATAGTCTAACGCAATTTACGTTAGAAAACAATTATTTTGTACTTCTTTCGTATATTTTAATTCATTATTGGAAGAACGATATATTTATTTTTCTCTTAATTCGCGTTACAATTCTTAGAAAACAACAATGGAAAAATAAAAAGTAGAAATGAAGATTTATGAGCCGCGTGAGGTCGAAGCGTGTTGGAAAAAAGAATGACTTTTCTTGTAATTACTTGTTTAATTGGAAAGTTTTCAGTAAATGCTCAGGGGATACATTCAGAAGAATAAATACAGAGAAAGTTTTTACGTTTCATTAAATAATAGCTTTCATTTTCCGTTTTTAATATGGTTGTTTATAGCACATTTTAAATTAATAGTATTAAAACAGCAGGAATTTCTTTTGAAACCAATCAGTTTCCGTTGGTTTGGCTACGTTTGCCAAAATTAGAAACTATTTATTTTATTATTCCAACAAATAAATGTTGTCCAGTAAAAATACTGTCAGAGCACTTATCTTCTTTTAATCAAAACTACAAATGGGTACACGTAAGAAAAAGTTATGTAATTATAATAGAAGAAAATGGAAGTTTGGAAAATCATCTGATATGGTAATATACATTAGATACAAGAAAAATATCTTTTTCTTTAGTTTCTTCCTTTGGCTTTTATTTACATTTGTTGAATTTCAATCAATTCCTCTCAAAGAGGTTTATATTTTTGATTACTTTATTTTTAATGTTTTAATTAAAAACCCAAACTGCATATAAAATGAATGATTTATAATAAATATGTTTAGAATTTTTTTTTTGTAAATAAAATTTTATCCTTTTTAAGGTTTCTTATAGCCATAATAAGAATACAATAGAAAAACAGGTATACTATATTCAGAAAGGCATGTCGTTCTAAAGCAAGAAGTGGTGTATTCTCATATTCCTTTGACATTTTATGAGATTTCAAATGATAAACCAAATAACTGCAAATGTACAGTCAATAACGTATAAGCACGAATGAATCGCCTTTATTCATAATCATAAAGAATAATTTAAAAAATTTATATCATCTATTGCTTTTAAAAACATCTCTAAACATTTGAAAATAAAAACAAGTTCAAAAGAAAAAGAAAATGAAATCTTCTATCGCAAATTCCACGTTGTCATGAGAGACAATAACATGCGACATTTTGAATGGAACATGAATTTAAATGGAGCAGACGATATTTCTAATTTCAAATAATAAACTCGTATAGAACACATTTTTATAACATTTGCCTTTTTTTTAGTTCTTTATCGAAAGTTATTTAAAAATGGGCAAAACTTTTTTGAATCAATATGCATTTAAAGAATTATGAAGTACTAATAATTATCTTTTCTTCTGATTATTAATTGATAAGTAGCTCTAGATTTTAGAATATTTTATAATTTGCTTTACAAAATTTGCCTGAAACTTTGTTATAAATTGATTTATTATTGTATATACTGGGATATTTTATAAACTTAATTATGATTCTTTAGCTAAAGATGTAAAGTATTATCTCTCTCCAGATTAAAACTTAAATTATTTTTTTCAGCAATCAAATGAATGATTTATACAGAATTTCATATTAAAATAGACATTTGTTAAAAAAAACACTTCATTATAATAAATCATTTTTCAGAGTATTAAATTTCAATGTAAATTATTATTGAGGAGATGATTATTATGCTATAAAAGAGTTTATTAATAATAAAAAATGAACTATTCTATTAATTAATATTTTCTACAAAAATTAATACTTAACCCTTTCAATCTTTAATTTTAAAAATGTGGTACTTAAAAAAATGATGGAAATTATTGATAATGGTCACCAGGAAAAAACCTACATACAATTTCATCTTTATTTTCACCATGGGTATAGGAAACAAGAAACCAGGACATATGCCACCATCAGGTTTGAAAAGAAATGAAAATTAAGAACTTAAAATAACGCTTTGGAAAATGCCATCGGGAGGGTCAAAAGGGTTAAGAAAATTTCTTGGATTATCTTTCATTCAACTAAATGATTTAATTTTATTCTCTTTATTTAACTAGATTCTGACAAAGACGTTTTATAAAATTTCAAAAGATAACTTTTGATAATTTTAAACTTCTTTCATAATCTTTAAATAAAACGGTCTTTCCACAAAATTTAATTCTTAAATTCCCAGTTCCATTAACTCTTCTGATAGTTTTGAATAAATTCCTTATTATTTGTATCAGTTATCTGTATAGTTGATCTTTTAGATATATATGAAAAGCAGGTATGTCTCATAAACCAGACTTTTATACCCGTTTTCAGCTTGTTCCTAAAAAAGAAATTTTAAGAAAATGAACTATAAAAAAAACTTTTACTTTTTGGAAAGTAATAATTTCACATTCACGTCAACATCATGGCTCTAAAAAGGACACATATTGGGCACAAGCTTTTTCCAATACGCTATTGACAGAAGATATGTCTGTCTCTCTCCTCTGCACTGCCATCAAATAATTTTTATCCTGCCAAAACAAAGAATGATATACTTTAGCACCGAAGTAATAAAGCCACATTAAAACACGTAAAGGCATGACACCTTTTCCTGTAATAATAACAAAAACGAAACGAAAGGTGGCAATATTAATAACCTCCATTCATTCGAAAGAGGATAAGTGAAAGAACAAAAACTTTTTTGTCTACGTTCCAAAAAGCCTGGTGACGTTGAGGTGTCTTTTTGTCTCCAAATTGGAGGGTAGGGGGATGGTACTGTGGTCGTTTATTTTTCACTTGCCTGCACTTCATCGGAAGAGCGCTTCGAAGAAAGAAAGAAGTCGAGATATAAGTTATTAGGGAATTTCGAAGTGTAAAGGTATTTGCTCTATAGTTGAAGTGCTACACTTAGGAAGAATAAGGTTCGAAAAAGTCTGGTAACTTTACTCACTTTTCGTAGTCCTTATGAAAAGGAGCTGTTAAAAGGGGCATATTAGAATGCTAGATTTTAACATTTTATGACGTAAAATATTACTATTATCCGTAAAATATTAAAAATATCTAAGAATTTTCTTCATATTTTTTGACCGAAGAATTCAAAATATTCTATTTTCTAAAGAAAATGGCTTAAGAATTTTCTTTATATTTCTTGACCAGAGAATTCAAAATACTCTATGTTTAAAAGAAAATGGCTTAACCCTTTATTTAATAAATTATGTTGCTATCAATTTTCCAACTTCATTTTTGCACCAGTAGTTATGTTTTCTCGCAGAATAATCCCAGTAAACTTTTTATGTACTGAATTGTGTAGCCATCAATTTTCCAACTTCATTTTAGCACCAGTAGTTATGTTTACTTGCAGAAAAATCCCAGAGAACCCAAGAGAAAAATTAGAAATATCTTAATTAATTTAATTATTAATTAAATATTTTTATTCCTATTTTTAGCTTGTATTAACTTCTTGCTATGTAGATTACGTTCTCCATGTTTTTTAGAAAACCATTGGCAAAAATAGTCATATTACGAAAATATAATTCAGATTTAAATGGTAATTGTAAAGGTACCGTCAGTAGATAAAGGGTTCAGAGTCGAGTTGAATTTGTTGTTTTATGGCACAAAATCTGTGCATCCCATTCAGTTTGCGATTTACAATGCAAGGATAATATAAAAAAATAACTTTCAATAGATTTTAAGAAAGTATAAAAATGTCCTTATTTCTCATAAAATTAAAAGCGTAATTGTTTTGGAAATATTAACAAACAATTAAAATTATACTACTTTCGTATTTGTAAATTGCTCAGAAACATTTCTTCATTCAAAAATTGCTTTTCTTGTATTATCAAAATAACACCAATAATGGATGTTTTATACATAATTTAGGAGGAATAAGATGAATTTTTTAATAAATGTAATTTTGCTTTTGTCAAAGAAATATAATTTGAATTTCTCTAGAATTTGATTACAATAATGTAATTAACTAATAATTTTAATTTATCCAATCATTTATTATTTCATGAAATATACGCTGTTGATAATTTTACAACATTTTACATTATGTTAAATTTAATTAATTCCCAACTTTAATTAAAATTGTTTGAGGTATAATAATTTATCTAATCTTACAAATATTTATATAAGGCAAAAAATTTATAAGAAATTATAAAAAATTGGCTCCTTTTTTAAAATTATTGTAATGTAATTTTATTTAATTTCTCTTCATTTTAATATTATTTTAACAATATTATCTATTTCAAAATAATTATCTTCTAAAAGCCATGATTTGGCCATATGTAAAAGCATATTTAAGTCACTCTGGCAATTTTATATTCTTCTTTTCTTCATTTTTTTAAAACTATTCTCATATTTTATTTCATTTTTTTTATTTTAAAAATTGTTAACAATATTTTTATCTGTTTCAAAGTAATTATCTTTTAAAAGCCCTGATTTGGTCAAATTTAAATGCACATTGAAGTCACTCCAGAAAATTTAAATTGAGACAAATTTTCTCATACTTTAATAGTCATGAATAAACTTTGCAGCATCCATATAACGGATAATAATAATATTAGAATAATTAAAATATATTCTGGTTCAAATTATATATCTACTTTAATTAAAATACCTCCTAAATTTTTATAGAATTTGTTAAAATTATAATATTTGTACAAAAATACTTTTTATTTTAAAAATATTAAAATAGAAAGTAAATCTGAGTGAATCAGATAGTCACTAATATATCTTGACATTTTTAAATTGCATTGTTGTAATCAAGAAAAAGAATGCTTTATAGCAAAAATAACCATTCTACTAAAAGAAAAATAATTCATTTTCCATTCATTATTTTCTATTTCAAGTTTTATATTGAATTCAGTGATAAATAAGGGTAGAGAGTTTGTTAAAATTACCTTATTGGTTGGTGTAAATTCTTCACCATTCAATTCGACGTTTTTATTTGTTGAATTCATGCCTCATCAGGTTGCAATGCATGCCTCATAATTTGGTAATATAACCGGTATTTAAATGGATATCCGTCTTATCGATAACAACAAACAACAGGTTTCAGGTAGTTGCTAAAAGCCTTATTGCATTTGTAATATAATCATCATCATCTTTCATTCATCTTTGTTGAAATATTTTCTGTTATCCTAAAACCTGCAATTCTGAAGTTTATAACCTGTATTCTGAAGAGGTAGTTATTTACTCCTTAACAAGCATAATTCGAATTTCAACATATAGTTTTCAGATTCGTAATATTCAGTTTTTGTTGGTATATTAAGAATACTTTTGAAAACTTGAGATTGTACAATGATACCAATCTTATCAAAATGTTGCCACCTTTAGAATGGTGGTAAGTGAACTTTGATCATTGAATTTGCTGTTATTGAAGCATTTTGAGGCTTATTTCCTTTTACACTTTTCTGTAAATGAGTAGGTTAGGGAAAGCATATCTTTAAAAAATCTACAACAATACAAAAAGAATCTGCTAACACTGGACTTTTTGGAGTGATATTCGTTGAAATTTTACTATAGAAATCACTGCTATTGAAGCACCAGAAAACAACTTCTCTTTTATATGTTCCTGCAAATTAATAGATGAGAAATAGAAGTGAAATCTTCCAAGGATCTCCAGAGAGAATTCTATCGGAATCAAATCCTACACGACTGTATTCAACTTTTCGTGAAGTAATAACTAAATGGAGAGGACAAGAATACATAAAGAAGTGGTGACTATAGGGTGAACTTATTATTAACTGAAAAGGGAAAAAAACTATAAATTACATTGATAACATCTTAAAGACACGTTTAAGCAAAGAAACAAACATTATAGAGTCAGAAATCTGTAGCGTCGATCTGGGTATTATGTTTTAATTTAATTCTTGAGAACTGCAGTTTTGAGCACTTTTGAATGAATAATTTAATTGCTTCTGGTAAGTGGCCTTTTGGTCTTCTGACAAGTGGCATATTGTGCAGTCATGAAGAGGTATTTGTATTTATGGATATGATTTACTATTCAGTGGATCTTGCCGTATGAAAGGGTATTTGATGCAACGTTCCTGTGCAATTTTTTCTCGTCTCTTGTTTCTGGTTTTCACATGTACCGTGAGAGAGTCAGTAAGCATTTGGTGGCATAGTTAATTGGGTATCTACCACAGCTACAGTAAGGACAGTTGGTCAGATGAAATCTGCGTAGGCATGTTGGGAATGGACCGTGTCCAGTTAAGTGTAGAGAGAAAATTTTGATATTACGTTGATTGACTACTGACCTGTTTCTCTTTCTTCTCATTCCTTTTGCCATTATTTCGGTTTGGAAGATGTTCTTCAAATGACCTCTAGGAAAATTCACTACATTCCTATTGCATCTTATTACAGGTAAATACATTTTTTTTATAAAATGATTTCGTTCGTTATTTGACAGAAATCTAGAAATTTGACAAACATAAAGTATAGCAAATTTTATCAATCTATCTCCAAGCAATTTTAAATTATTTTATAGCAGGTGGGCATGCAAACAAATGAAAAAATAGGGTATTGTTATGAATTTTGTATAAATTGCGTGTAATATTGTAAATATTTATGAATTGTTGTGAAAATACTGTAAATATTTGTAAATATTTTCATTGTTTAAAATTAATTGTAACAGAATCACACATCAGCGAGAAAAGACATTATTGAGTAATAATTACGAAATATTGATCTTTGGAGAGAATATCTCATTTTTAATATATCTATCAAGTGATCCTTGGCGAGTTTTTTCCGCGATTAATTTCTGAAATTTAAAAAAGGATACCTGGAAATTGAATTTATGGTTTTGACGTGTTGTTTCCTATCAATTGAATCGAAAATAGGATATAAAATGACAACTTCAGTAAAGTAAATCACACTCAAGATTTTTTTATATTTACATTTTTGCATTTGTGAAATATTGCATTTAAATGCTTGTCAAAATAAACGACTGGTAGAAAATCAACCTTTTGAACGATTTCATTCCAATCTTATAGTGGAATTGTTACGAATAATAAAATAGTAACAATTATCACACAAGATCGATAAGAAGGTGCAGACTTTATTGTCTATGAAAACGCTTATTATATATTCACAACTCAAACTACAAAATTCACAGCGGATTAACTCTACTTAATCCGCTAATTTCAAATACAGCAAAGCTATAGATTCGCACGGCAGCAAGAGAAGATACACTCTCTCAAACTAAGCTAACCAACGAAGCTTCCTCCGAACTCAACTGACTCCCCTCTAGTTGTTGGTTAACGGGGCGTTGGACCCGGCAAGGGCTTATCCCCGTTCATGGTGGTTCTCTATTGGCTTTTTGATCAGTGAACGTTGTCCTCTTCGATAAGTACTAAAAGTGGGCTGAGACCTTGGAGTGGAATAAACCCTAGGCTCTGTAGGATCCTTTCTTGATTTTAGGATTGGAATGACTGCTACCTTTTTCTATTGTTTTGGGAAGTAGCCGAACTGTAGCGTATGATGTAGAATATGAGTTAAGAACAATACATAATTTTCTGAGAGGAATTTAATCATTCCATTACCAATATTGTCTAGGTCAGGGGATTTATTTACATTAAGGGGTTTAATGTAGTTTTTAATTTCATATACGAGAGGTGGGTAAGAAATCAGAAAAATTTTGGGAAAGGGAGTCCTGAAAGCTTTTGACTGTGTTATCTACATGTTGTTTTGTGTCAAGATCAGTTATATCATTAGGTTTGAATTTTTCTCAAGGCTTTCTGCCATGCAGTTAACTGACTCCCCTGTTTAAACCGCTTCTCTTAAATAGCGTCCCACTAAAGTGGGCGGGGCAAACTCAGAAACGGCGAGCTCTTTCTCACAAATCTAGAAATTCCTCGAATATTCTCTAAGAGCAAGTCTTTAATTCTTAGCTTCTACTTCACATTTTAGCTTGTAGTAAAAACCGTTAGTGACCTCATTACCTCTCCAGCACACCAACATTGCCAAATTGATCAAGTGTTACTATCTTCTGTTGTAAATTCCCTTAGAACAGTCTTTTCTCGCTGACACGTGATTTCATTACAATGAATTTTAAAGAATGGAACTATTTACAATTTTTTTATAATATTTATACAACAATTCAGACATATTTACAATATCTACGTCTAGTTTATGCAAAATTCATAATAGTATTTACACTTTAAATGCTAAATCTGTGCACAAAATTTTATCTAACTAACACTCATGTTAAATTGTATTCGAATAATCAGAGACAGGTTTCATCTGAATGGATTTTGCTCAAAATTTATTAAAGATCTATAAATTTACT
This sequence comes from Argiope argentata, assembly GCA_026289955.1. NCBI lineage: Eukaryota > Metazoa > Arthropoda > Arachnida > Araneae > Araneidae > Argiope > Argiope argentata. The sequence goes on along the minus strand of JAOUZG010038061.1, from coordinate 1,412 downwards.
ACAAAGACCATGTACCAAGTTCAGTTAGTCTGAAGCTAGGAAATTACAATTATCTTAATAACTGACGTACTGCCAAAATTATGTTTTTCGAAAGAGAAGAGGTTTTAAATTTTGATTCATAAAAATCTCGTGTTCGAATTTTCTGACTTTTATAATATTTCCTCTATATTCTACACACGAGAAAGTAAAAATTCAACATCTATTTTTAAATCGAACCTATTATATTATATTAAATTAAACTAAGCCTTACATCAATTTTAATTTTTACATATAAAATATCTTCATTATAATATTACTACAAAGTAATATTATAATGAAGATATTACTTTGTAGTAATATTATAATATATACAAAGTAATATTATATCTTCATTATAATATTACTACAAGTAAATTACTAATATTACTACACGTAACGAAGCTTAAAAATATACTATAATCCACTGATATATGGATTATAGTATATTTTTAAGCTTCGTTACGTGTCACTTCCTGTTGCACTACTCAAACATAAAGATACTTTCGAACAAAGAATATAATGTAATTACGTTGAACAGTAATCAAGATTTAGCTCGGCCAGTTCCTTCCACCCTTTAATTAAATCATGCCAAAAGGAAAAATATTTATTAAGAGAGAAAAAATAATTAATACTCTTATTGGAAGGTCTTTTCTTTATTAGCTGTCTTGGCTCTCTGCCATCTGGCACTCTCCGTAAAAGATGAGTTTGAGAATTGAACCCCGTTTAGTACTTTATGGAAATCTCATTAAATGTAAAGCTTCCAGTGGTATTAACTGCCTCATAAGTTTTAGGTGAAATTAGTTAGAAGACTTATGGGTTGGAATTAAAATGTTGTTACAGAATACAAAACTTAATATGTTTGCAAAAATATTTTTCTTTTGTTTATCTATATATAAATAATTCACGAAGATAAAAAATTTTAAAAAAATTCAAATAATTGATATAGTTTTAAAATGAGCATAACTGGGAATCGATTTAAAAACGTTTTTGGATTTAAACCTTAGATGTATATTGTTGTTGATTGTCCATTCCAATTTCATTTAGTTTTATTCAAAAATCTCAATGTATTTGTTTCTGAAAGACGTTGATAATCATAAACAATAAAATCGTGTGTGAAAGAAAAAAAGTTGGCATTACTTTTAGAGGCTAATTTTTATCGTTTTTAACATTTGATCGAATTAAGTGATGAAGTGTTCAGTGCTTTACCTGAAGAAATAGTTTCCAGGGTGGAATTCCCCATAAAAGACTGATTTATCTAATTTTAAAAAATAACTTCTCGTCAAGTAAAACTATCAATGTTTCATGTTGTATTTGGACATTATTCAATTCTTACTATTAGCTCACACTCTCCCTTATATATATATATATATATATATATATATATATATATATAT
>JAOUZG010038052.1:59060-92033 GCA_026289955.1 Argiope argentata | reverse complement strand
TATATATATATATATATATATCGTTCAAATTTTCAATCCTTTATAAAATACTTTCTATTCATTCAATCAAGTTCAAGTACATTTTTTAAACATTGTAGTGGATGACATTTGATGTTAATACAGTTTTTTTTTCAAATATTGATTCATTAAATTATTATTAATTAGTTAAAAATTGATTTTCTCGTCTTTATAGTAGTTTTTTTTATCGTAGTTGCAGTTGTAAGGTATGGATAACCTGGTTGGTAGGGCGTTGGATCCCTTGTGCTGCGAGTTCGAACATGGTCGCTAAGTTCTCCATCTCCAGAATTATATCACTGAGGGAACTAAGTCAAAGGGGATCGTTATTCGGCTGCTCAGGGGTCCATACCTTCAGAAGCTACTATACCCCTTCTTCCGTTGTAAAGTGGAACAACGATTGTAATTATTGAATAAAAAGTAACTAAAATAAAAAAAATCTTAACTTCCTAAATTTTTCCTAATATCCAAAGTAGGAATTGATTAAAAAAAATTGTTTTTTTTTATATTACTTGTTTTCATTCAGCTGATGTATTTGCTAACCGTGATAATATTCCTCAAGCAAAATAATTTGATTAACCTTCAAAAATTTGTTTGCGAACTACAGCATTGTTGGATGCGTAAATCATTATTTTACATCTAAAAAATGGAGTCGATTCAAGTGGACTTTCTTTTTCGTATTCATTTATTAAATACAAATTCGTTAAATAGTTACACCCAAAATAAGTATTTGAATAATTTTACTATACTATTCAGAATGGCTAAGAGATTTTACGATAATAATTTCATCTGTTGGCTATCAAAATTATATTAAGATCTGATTACAAATGAAATTAGTAACACTTTGCATATTTTTCCACAATTTAATTTCAGGATAAAGGGTGATTCAATAGATGCCATCGCATTTCCATAATATATACATTTAATACAGCCTTGGGAGAAAAAAAAAGATATAATGTATCCAATGCATTAGGTAAATGCGAATTGCAAATTTTTCGTTAAGTGTTTATCCGATCCAAACTGGATTTTTAATGAACACCTAAATTGAACCACATCCTTCAGGGAAAAACAACCCTGAACCAGATATTTTTCTTTACCCCCATATCATTTAAACTTTGAACCCTTTCTATCATTCAAACCAGTTTGGTTCTTTGGAACATGCCGCTGCTAATGGTACCGGGTCTTTCAGTATTTATGTTGGATTTTCTACGATGGAATTGAATGATATTTTGCTTTGTTCCTTTATCTTTGAACTTTTTTAAAAATTATAACGGTAAAGATAATTAAGAGGGTTTTGAATGCATGTGTTTGGTTATTTGAATAGAGAAATTGTTTTTGAGCTAATAAATAGACTCAAAGATGAGTTCTTTGTTTTATTTTATTCATTCATTTTTGACTAAAATATAACAAGCTAGTTTTTCTTAATATGTGCATACAAAAAAAATTCTGCCAATTTAAGTGTCAACTAATGATGTAGTTTTTTAATAAATTTTTCGGTTTCGAAAACGTTTTTTTTATTTGAAAATTATTCTCATTCCAGAACATGATGCTGTTTTGGGAATGAGGTTTGTGGCGTCAACAAAAATCTGTAGGCGAAAAATAAAAAAATCCGTAGGATAAAAATAAAAATTTTATTATCAACTTTTATTAAATCAGCTTTTAATAACGCGTTGCCATTGCAAAAGCTCTGATTAAAAAAAATAAGTTAATGACTAAAGCAAATAAAACCAAGCAAAAGGTCATTTTGAGCGCGTGATTATATGAAATGAAATAAACAGGAAATGTGATATTTTTCTAAACAATAAATGAGAGACAAAGTTTTTTTTCGATCATTTGCAATACTAAAGTGACTCATTCAATAAAACAGTTAAAATAAATAAAAATATTATTTAACTTGCACGAGCACGTGGTGTTTGGCCATTCAAGAAATTATGTTCTGACATGATATATTGAAATAGGCATAGCAGATTCCATTTTAACTTTTTTTTTACTTTCTTGTATACATAGTATAGAGAAAGTACAGTAATCGTCAATTAAGATTTTGACGAACTACATTGCGCATTAACTAATACATTGGTGCACCATTTCTATTATTATTGTTGGTAAATAGTATATCAGAGGATAAAATCCGAAACTTAATGCTCCAATTAACGTTTCAGCCACGCCATTTGTTAACTCACTCGAGAAATGAAATTCCCATAAATCGTAGTTCATTTAATATCTATATGACTAATAGGTGCATTAAGTATCTAGGTATGTGAGTATTATTAATTTTAACTATTCCTAGTTGGAAAATTATTTATTTATGCTAATGAGATTTCTTTCCATTTTCTTTTGAAGAATCAGACTTGCACAAGAGATATATGTTCCCAGAATCAAAATGCATCATTTCAGTTTCAAGATGCATGTCAAAACCAAGAATTTCAATAAATTTAAACGTCATCAGAATTAAAATGTCCAAAAAATGTCATTGGACGACACTGTAGAGCATTTTAACTCATGACGCCTTCCAAACCTGGTGTAATGAATTCAGGCAATACCTGTACAGGCTTCGTTTCCAGTAAACCAATCCAGTTTTCTCTCTCATCTCCATATTACAGGTCAAAGCAACACGTAAGAAAACTCAAACATAATCAAAATAAAGGGGACAAATGCACCTAAATCACAAAGGGAAAAAAATGACATACGATGATATCAATAGCATGTCATCGACACTTTCTGTGCGTGTCGCCTTACCAAAGCGAATGTTATGACTTCCGACAGTACCTGTACAGGCCAACCTTTATTTCCAGTAAAGCAACGCGATCTGTCGCGAAACTTCGTAATTCATGTGAATCGAAGAATGAATGGATGCACACCGATTGAGTTGCACTGAAACAAATAAGAAACGAAAGTGACAAGTGGAAAATAAATTCCAAGGTTGAGCAGCTTCTGGTATTTTTTGAGCCTTCAGGATCCCCATTACAAGTAGGTGGGTCATCAGGTCAGAGGATCCAGTCGTTTTTTATGGCTCTTTTCAGATTCATCATGATCTCTGCCATGACGTACATGGGTAGCAAGTATGAGTAATCCGGTTTTAATTCACAGTTAGTCTAACATTTGCATTTTTTGATCTCCGGAGATCAAGGTCTATTTTTTTATCAGAAATTTTCTGACATTCTTTTTTTTTTAATTCTTTCTTTCAAATGTTTTAAGTCATGTTATAAAGTCACGAATGCACATTTAGAAGGGATGCCGAAGATTCAAATCGTTTGTTTCTCATTGTGGATGAAATGCTGATTATGTTATGTCTTATTTTCAGTAAATGACTTCTGCGAAACGAGACGTGCCACTATTCACAGTCCGAAGTGGAAGAACATGATTGTGTCATTCCAATTTGCATTCAAATGAAAGATTTAACCTTCGTTCCTTAATGAACGAAGGCTAAATCTTCAATCAGCGTTATTTATTTACGTTAGAAATATTAAATGATTTCTCGCTTGTCTTGACCTTTAAAAAATAAACCTTATTGTAACTATGCTACTTGAATTATGCAAGTACTGAAATTAATTAAATAATTAATGATCAAAGCAACTTGAAATAATTTATTAAAGTTTAAAATTCATTCAACTCATGAAAGGTTTTAATTTTAACCTTAATTAATTCATTACTCAAAAATATCCACTTACAAAATATTTTCAATACCAGTGTTTGGGGTTTTATATTCAAAGATTTCTTTGATTTCACACTCTAGAATTTGGATACATGTAAATAGCAATCTAATAAACATGACTTTTTTTATATTTATTGTAACTATTTTCAGAGATAAAATCTCATGTTACAAGATTAACGATATCAGAAAATAACTTAAAGACTCTTTGGTTTAAGATACTTGCAAAAGTTATATTAGTTCGAATGACAGAAAGCTGAAACATACATTATTTTTCTACATAACTACCATGGATTTCAACGCACTTTTCTCAAAGTTTCATTCCTCATTTATTTTTAGTCCGTCGGGAAAAAATTTTTTGGTTGTATCTGTAACCAATTTTGCACCGCATCAATAATTTCTTTATCATTTGCAACTCTGCTTCCCTTTAACGCTATCATCATTGATCCAAAGATATGAAAATCACTTGAAGCCAGGTCTGGACTGCATGGCTAGTGTTCCAAAACTTCGATTCCAACTCTTTTATTGTTTCTGGGCAAATACAGTAAATTGTTGGGCAAATTGTGGCCGAGGGTTGTCTTGTTGCAGGATGACAATTTTCCTCAGTATTCCACGACGTTTGAATCTGTGTAGGTTTCGATTTAGTTTGTAACACATCGCAACAGTTCTCACTGTTCACAGCTTCACCTCGGAGTGAAATGAGCTGCTACTACATCTTTCGTTCCCTAGAATAGTGTTAGCATAGTCTTATTAGCTGATATTTGACGATTAAATTTCACAACTTCTAGTGATGATTGTTTCTTCTAAACCACGTTCGCAGCCTTACTTTTAACACTTTCCTTCAAACAGAAAGCTAATCACTCTTTTCCCCCTTGTTGCAGGTCATTAATAGAGTTGGCATATTAGGAGGCGCCATTTTCTCCGCAAAGAGAGACAAATTTCGTAAAGTACTTGGCCTAGCTTAAAAGTTTAGCGCCTCATAACAGAACACCAAATTTCTTATGGAACTGAACGAGCAATCAGAGGCTGAAAAAAAAAAGACACTCTTCTTGGTTTGATGTGGAGAAAAGAATCGGCGAATATGGATGTTGAACCAGGCAGTACTTTTACATAAATGGTACCAAATACTTTGTTTCATAATACTGCTTTTAACAGAGACTTGGGAATTAATCTCACGAAACACTGCGAACATTCAGAGTTGTTTCGCTAACTAGCCCTCAAGGTCATTGGGGATATCCCCAATCAATCCTTGAAAATCTATACTGATGGAAGCAAAATGGAGTCTGGGAGAACTGAAAGTGGCATATTTTTAAAATCAAACACAGGGAAATTGAAAGATTGTTTTAGAAATCCAAACCATAGCTCAATTTTTTTATCTGAATTTCTTTTTACTAACAAAACTTTGGACGTCACCTTGGAGACAGATAATTTCCAAATATGGATCCTCAGAGACAGAAAAATATCAATACAATATTTAAAGGACTGGCCACACATTCATGACAAGTTGGTCTCTGCTGTTTACTTTCCTATCAATATATTCTTTGGAGAATTTTCTTCCTAAGTTTACATTTAGCTCTTTTAATTCATTTATTAAATTTTTTTTAATAAAAAACTTGAAAGAGAAATTTTTTTTTGCATATGCGTGTTTGGGTGAACAAGGATGTAATTCGGAAATTTGCCATCAGTATAGCCAGGGCTGGCCATCTGAGGGGGGGGGGGGGTACGGCGGATGCTATGAGCCGGGGTCCCGTAATGGAGGGAGGCCCCAACATGTTCAAGAACCAAAACAATGTTCTGAATGGTAATAGCGGCATGAGAAGAAAAGAGAATAAGAAAAATAATTGGAACAAAGCTCAATACATATTGCAATATATATTAATTAATAATTATAATGATTTATTTTTAAATGTATGAAATGCATTAAAACTTTTCTTTAAACTGTCATTTGCAATAAAAATGCTGTGGGCGCTTTCAGCAAATTAAAATTAATAAAGAATTATTTCCGATCAAATTTGTGTGCATAAAGCTTAAATGCACTTGCTATGCTAAGAATCGAAAAAGAAAGTTTTAAAAATGATCATTTTCTGAAGTAATTAATAGCAAAAATAAAATCACGCCTTAAATAGGGCCCCCAATTATTCTTTTGCACTCAGGCCCTTTCATAGAGAAGGCCAGTTCTGGGTGTAGCACTGCAACATACGTTGAATAGGTTTTAAGGTGTCCTAGGTCGTATTCATTTTAGACTGAATTCTTAAATTTGGTATCTTTTATGCAATTGTTCGAAAGCAAAATTTTCTTCCACTGTGGAATAAAAGCAATACGGTATGTTTTATGTAAAATATCACTGTAAGTTTGGATAACATTTCACCAAAAAAGAATAAAGAGAATCATTTTTTCATACTTTCACAATGCCCGCTGAATTACAAAAAAAAAAAAAAAAAAAAAAAAAAAAAAAACCTTTCAATTTTCTTAAAGGTTTTAAATCTATTCATAGATACAAATTTAGTAGTAATTCAATTCTCCATTAAATATATTGATAAATAATAATTTTGCTATTTTCATTTAATTACAAAGCAAATGTTTTCATTATTATTTACGGTAAGGGGAAATGATTTAGTCACAGCTGCTTTCCCTAAGTGTGGACATTATTTATATGATACTCACCAACCGAACGTTTCTTTCAACTTCCATCCAAGATTTAATTTCCTTTTTGGGGGGGGGATAGTGAGTTTTGAGGAGCTATTTAAAATCAGACATAAACAAAAAAAGTATCATATATGCATACCACTGCTCTTGCTATTTGCACATGCGCAATTTAAGGTTTTCACGGATGCGCAGATGAGTGCAAAGTTAAAATTGCAATTATAAAACTCCATTTTTTTTTATTATGATATGATTTTAAATCCCTAAAACCTTCCTCAATAAATGCTCTACAAAACGGTATAAAAATCTTCAACATCCATTAACTATTTATCGAGTTTTTGTGGTTCCAACATACAGACGCCTTCAGGAGACCATTTTATACTATGTATAGATAAGGGAGGTAGCAGAAATATTATGAATAAAATATGTGAAATTTTTTTAACATTATATGTAAGATATCGAAATTTGTAGTATAATTCTTTTAGAGTACCTCAAGAATTTTAGCACTGGGTTTTCCACATACTTAATCCGTAGATAATTAAATATGAAGGTTTTACTTATTGCCTATTTAGTATAAAATCAGGATCATAATACTATATTTGAGGGAATTAACTGAAATTAAACCAAATAAGTATTCCTGACGATTCAGCTGGTCACCATAGGCGTCCAGTTTACAAATAAGATAATTTAATTTATACGGTATATAATAGGAAATGAATTTTATTTGCGAATGGCATTTCTAATTTTCTAAGTATGCTGCCATTGGTACAATCCAACTTTTGAAAAGGAGATAATTGATAAAATAAATATTTGATTATTTCAAAAAAGCTGTTATGATTTGAAATAGAAAAATTAACGTTTGGAATTTCAATAAAAGTAATGTATACCTGGCCTAATTTCCTATATCTTGCGGAAATTAACCTACCGCATTCGTTTCATTTTTTTTTGGCAGATTGTAATTGAAAAAGGTGTTTATTATTTACATCAATAATAAGGTGATGATGCCTTAAGTAATAAAATGACTTCTTCTTCTTCTTCTTTTTGTTGGCAACCGAAGAAAACACATGGCCAGTATTTTTCATACAATTATTTACCATCCACGCATGTTCGCCTCGAATCCATTACTCCAGTGGAAATTTAATCTTCCAGCGTAAACATGTCCTTTCGTTTTGGCGTAATTGAAAAGCTGTGGTCGTCATTTAAATAGAACGCTCACAGTTTTCACTTCACAAATTAAATTTCAAATGTTCTTTTTTTCCCGTTCTATTTCATTCTTGAGCAAATGATTAAATTGCTTTCTATTTCTTTGGAATGCCTGGCTTTCACTTTTTTCAATCGCATCTGTACCCAAAACACACTTCTAGAAGGTAGCCATTTTTTCCATTAGTTAGGTTTAATTATAACGCCCTAAATATAAATTATTCAATAAAACTCTAAAATTCGTGCTGTTTGTATCCTTGGCATTCTTATAAGAATGAATTGGAAAACCGAAGTGAAGTGTCAATAGGCCTAACTTTTCCAATTATATGAAACATATTCTTGATATTTTGCTTCACATAAAACAAGACTGACTTTTCTCCATTACGAAACAAGTAATTATTTGCTTTCTGTTTATGAAGGCACTTCCTGGTTACGAAGAATGATGAAATAATATTTTTTAAGAGCACAAATCTTACTGAGTTAACTAAACATTTTTCTTCTTTTATCTTGTTTCATTAATATAAATGCCATCTAAAATTAAGACTTCGAGGACATGAAGTTTCATCCAATTTTAGTTAATTGCAAAGTAATTTATTCAGAAAAAATTAAGTAATTATTGCAATCTTATTTTTTTAAAAAAAATAGCCGTGTTACGAACTAAATGTAAATTATTTGCCCAGTAGCAATGAATTTGCATTAATTAAACATCATTTGCAGGATAATTATGAGAATTATTGCTTAAAACAATATTTTAGTTAACTTTGGAATCAATGTTAAGGATACAGTAGTTAAATTTATTGATTATAAGTCATTTTTGGCGACTGTTTGGGGCACCAAGAAATTTTATTTTGTCTCCTTTTAATTAAATCTCTTACTTAAAATTCTCTCCAGAAAATATTTATAATCATCAAATTGTAATAGCAATTAAAACTGGAATAATTTAACCAATAGACATACATTTACTTCAGTGAATATACGAATAATTCTCATAAAGACAAATAACATTAAGTGATCATGCATAAACTTTGAAAGCAATTTTAATTGTTTAATATCTAAATTTATTGATTAATAGCTGCTTTTGGCCACCATCTAGTTCATAAGAAATTTTGATTGTGTTTATTTTCAATTGAATCTCTTATATAGAATTAAACATTCAGGAATACCCGACGAAAATATTTTAAAGCATCAAATTGTGGCAAAAATTAAAATTTCTGTAATTTAATTGATTAACACATACTCTGCTCAGTCTGTATATGAATCTTTCTAATAAAGATAAAACCCAATACATCTTATTACTTACGGTGAGTAAAATTTCTGAAAAATTGTATTTTTTATCATGTTAGAACATGATGCTGTTTTTAGGGTGAGGTTTTAGACGTCCAAAAAAAATCCGTAGGTGAAAAATAAAAAATTTATTATCTGCACGAGCATCTCAAAAAATCCACTTTTAATAATTGCCATTGAATTTACAAAAGCTTTGATTTAAAAAAAGTTTATTACTACAGCAAATAAAACCTAGAGAAATGTCATTTTGAGTATGTGATTATATGAAATGAAATAAATAGGAAATGGGATATTGTCTTTAAACAATAAATGAGAGAAAAAAATTGTTTGTATTATTTAAATACTAAAGTGACTCATTCAATGAAACGATTGAAATGAATAAAAATATTATTTAACTTGCTCGAGCACGTGGTGCTTGGACTTTCAAGAAATGATGTTCCGACATGATACATTGAAAGATGCATAGCGGATTTCATTTTAATCTTTTATAAACATTTTTTTAAATTTTTAAATTATGAGTCGATTGTAAACACAAAAAGGTCTTTTGAATTGCAGTTTGCTATGAAAAAACAGAAATTTGTTTTAAATTTTAATGAAATTTGATCAAAACGGCTAATATTCTATGTGGGAGTGGTTGTGTCCATCGTCAAAGAACTCACTACCAAAGGTGTCTACAGTTAAATAAAGGTGCTATTGTACAAATCTACAGTTTGATATATATTACAGTATGGGTACCTCATCGTGCTACCACAGTTTACAACCATTCAACCCAAACAGACCAGCATCCTTCTCTAGTCTCATTCCATATCCACTAGAGTTAGGGTTCTCCTTGGCGCCGCCTGCGCCATCTCTTGGGGACTATCACAACTGCTTCGACATTCTATTGTAAATCGTCAATGTTAAATATTTAAATATTTGACGGGAAATGATCAAATCTGCTCCTTGTGCCATAAAATCAAACCAAATCAATCCATGCCAAGTTGTGATATCGCAATTATAATAATCTTTGTAAATTAGTTATAGGCAGTAATAATCGAAGAAATGAGCCGAAATATAAGATGGAATTTGAAATGAAAATAAATTAGGAGAGCAAATGTGAGGCAGTATAATTCTTTTGCAATAATTTACAACTTCATTTTGATTAAAACGTCTATAAAGGCAAAGGCATTCCAATTTTCCCTCATTTCATAGCTCATATAATTTGAAACCTTTCAGAATATTATCTCAATTGGAGTTTGAGTTCTCGTGTTAACGGTAAAAGATTTTTAAGAAAAACGAAATTTAGAGGAAATAGAAGCTAAAGATTTATTTTATCTGAAAAAAGAAGGTTCATATTGTCAGAGGAGTGAAAAATTTCTCATAATGATTAATATGATCTTTCTTTTTCTGATTTTGCAAGTGTTTTTTATTTTTATTTGGATGGATAACAAGTTTTTTTCGTTAAGTTTTTGCATCTGGCTGAGAATATCTTTTGGACATAGGAATTAGCTCATTTTCAAATCAGGGCGATTCTGTCCCACTATGGGAAGAGACATGGAAGAAGGATGTACGCATTTCCGGAATTTATTTTACTATCAAATATAAATGTCTCCTCCTTTCATCTTCCCTCTCACCCCAATTTAGTGGAATTAAACTCATCCTAACGCAGGCGTAAAAGCATGTAAGGTTTTAGAATCTCTAGACAATCTGTAGCAAGTGAAGGTCGCGGTACGAACCAGCGACGCTTGGGCCTGTATCCGAGTAACATAGCCACTATACCAAAAGTCGACTTCGGTATCGTAGATGTTATCTGGCTTATAAGGCTAACGCTACAAAATTATACGTCAAGTCTGGTTTTGCATCATTCAAAAAGGATTATAATCGCTTTATCGTACCTTTAACAGAAAAAAAAATGTAAGTGGTTTTGGACGGACAAAATAGTGATGTGAATCGAAATGGGTTTTTTCCCCTCCAAAATACGTAAAAACGTAAATGTCCCATTCACCTACCTAGTAATTTCCGAGGTACAGTAATTTTACTTTATTATTAGTAATATTAACTACATAGATGCTAAACGCCGGCGTCCTGTCACAGAGGTAACATGTCTTCCTCGTGATCTGCGAGTCCCGGTTTCAAGCCCCGGACAAGGCATGGTTATTCTTCTGTGTCCTATCTGTGAGGTGTGTGAATATGCCCCCCCCCCCTGTAAAAAGGGGCTGTGCAAGCGAATGTGATGAGTGAGTAGCTAAGTCGTACTCTTGGCCTTAGTTGGCGCTTCTTCAAACAAGAGACGCTCATTCGACTTAAAATCGCTGACTACCTCACCGCGCTTGACCATGGCAAGTGCCATTAGTAACAGCTACAACAGATGTTAAGCATATCCGTTCTTTCATCAACAATAAAAGGAAACTAAGCAATTAATCTCTATTAATAAGAAAGATGAACGTATGTATATGTGTTTGTTGTGTTCTACATTCAAGACGTTTGACCTATAGATATAAAATGGATGCATATATATCTTAAAGGGTGGGAATGTGTACCTCAAAGTTGAAGTTCAAAATACTTTCATTGTTTCATTAGCTATCTAATCGTAGAACTTTTTTTCACTTGTTGAAAGCTAAAGAAGAAGGCTTCTGTTTGATATCTGTATAGTTTATGAGACTTGTTGAAAAGTGAAATTACAGTAATCGCGAAATTTATTATATAGATGAACTATCCATTTATATTCTAAACTGTGACAGATTGTCTCTATTAGAAAGCTTCATATAAACATTCAGCGGAGCTCATGCAAGATAATAGGGTAACACATTTTTAATGTGAGGTAATTTCAGGACATCATAGATCTGAAGTTATATCTTGACGATTTAACTGAAATCTATGTAAATAAAAATGAATATCGCCAAATGTGTTGCTAAGAGCAAAACTGGAGAACGGCTTGACGGATTCGGCTAATTTTTTAAAAAAACATATTTTTGTTAAGACACGATGTAAATTCTTATAAAGAGGGGGGGGGGATAAACCGGAAAAATAGCGAGAAAATTAGTAAAAATGACACTTCTTACTTTCCTGCCAAAAATATTTTTTCCCACGCCAATGAAGTTAGGTTTAACATGTTTTCGACCGATTATTTCACACGATTCTGTTTTTTTTTTTCGCATTTGATGCATTTAAAATTAAACATTGTTAACTAATCGATTTTTCGGATTCGTTTTGAAGTATTTTTGAATTAAAATAAAATAAAATAAAGAAAACTTAAATTTTCTCATCTGTATTGCGTTAATCCAACTGGCGTAGAAAATCCAAACCTTTGCATTGTCCCAATTGGCGTTGAAAATTCACGCATTTGCAGTGTGTTGTAATTGCTGACAACTGTGTTTTAATTTTAATTAAATGTTTAAAAATATGCATATAATATCGTTGAAACTATCTCAATCTCGATCGATAAATAAAATAGACTTGACTTGATTTTAAAGAAATAAGAGCGTGGTTTGCAGATTTGTTTTATTTCAGGTACGCACTGTAAGTAAATTGTTTTTAAGTACGCACTATAAGTAATTGTGGGCTTTTCCACGCGTACGAAGTCGCGGGTAGAAGCTATTTAAAAATAACTATTAGTCTATGATGTTCAAATTTCAGATTAGAATTTTTTTTAAATTCGTGTTCTATAATATTTTAATTTCAGACAAAAAAAACCAATTTAATACTGATTTACAATGTTCAAAGTTTATATTGGATAAAAAAAACTGATATAGATATACCGTGCATCAAATTTTATTTCAATAAGATATTGTTTTCTGGCTGTCATATTATTAATTGCGGTGTGCGAGAATCATTTTTGTGGAATGTAATGTTCGTTTCGGCTTCGAATCCCTATATTTGGCACGGAATAATTTCTAGTGTTAAAAGATTTCATTAAAAATATTTTTGAAAATTTAATTTAATGTTTTCCTTAATAATTACAATTCCTTAATATTTTTTTAATCGCTTTTTAGGCGTTCCTATTTTTTTTCTGTATAATTTTTCTCTCTCAATTTTAGGACAGTTTTCCAAATTATTTTAAACGCAATTTGTGGCAATGTTTCCTATTATTGTTATAAAATGCAAGTCAATTTTATTGCTTTATTAAAGCACCTAAACTATAAATCGTGTGGTTTTTCCAGTGTTAACATTTTTATTAAATTTCTTTAATTAACATTAATTACAAAACAGAATTTTTGTTTCCTATTTTTTTGTAAATTGAATCATATAAAAGCATTATACAGAATGAAACGGCTGATGCAATCAAATAGACAAAAACAACACCTAGAGAATCAAGTTTAAAACCTTTCCATACTTTGATGCTTCAATTTGAAGCTTGAAATCTGAATTTAATTAGTTTAATTTTTCATTTATCATATTTTTATTCACCTATACAAACAGTTCGAAAGATAATGAATCTGATGATAGACTGGATCTAAAATTCAATGTACATATTTTATAGAGCTATTTTATATTATATTTTTCTATTCAATATTTAATAGAGCTCCGATGGTAAAATAGGGCATCATATTTTAACAGAGTAGTTTCTTACATTTTTGAGATATTATGTTTAGAAGCATATAGATTAAAGAACTTACTGACGTATTTCTCCGAAATTCTGATGTAAATCTGTAACTTAAATCATATTTAATCGTTCAGTTATTAATCATTAATAATTTATCAAATAATTAGTCAAATTTAATAGCTCTAGCCCTTTGATTTTTTTAATTATTTTACTTACAGGCACAAACAGACGTAATTACCACCCCCTAAACATCCCCCACTTTTTTTTCGAAATGGATTACCTATATAATTAGTAGCAGTGAAATTTCAAAGCCAACTTTTTTATACACTCATATTTCTATGGTCTCTTTTTTTAGTTCTATACTTCTCTTTTTTATTACTATACTCTCTTTTTTATTACTAAACTGTCTTCTTTATTACTATACTCTTCTTCTCTTTTTTGTTACTCTACTCTCTTTTTCTATTGAAATCCATTTCCAGAAATAACAATATGAAAATACGACTAAACGAAATATGAATCTACTTTGTAATCATGAGGAAAACCGGTGGGAGTGGTCATCCCAAAACTTTTTCGCATATTCTCTAATAAAAGTTAATTGGTGTTTCAAGCACATTTTCCCACCAACCAATTGGAACCAAAATTTGACATAGAACTAATTAGCAAATGCAAAACCCCATGCTAAATTCGCTATTTTTAAGTCAATGCCTTTTTGTGTCATCGCGTTTATATGCATATGGAAACACTGACCAACGAACAGTCAAATATTTGTTGCATCTGACCCAAAATTTGATAGATGTTTTCAGTAAAGGTGTTAAATATGTGTGCTAAATTTTATCTCTTTAGATCTCTTTGATTTATAGCTATAGCGTTAAATTATATCCCAAAAGTCGAACGTACATATTTCTTTTAAATAGATTCTACTAAAAATTTGACAGAAATTTAGAATTTCTGTATAAATACTGTATGCCATGCTGTTCATAGTCTAGCGCATTGCATTTTGAGTTATCTTTGTCACAAACAGACAGAAATGCAGATATTTTCCAAAGACTAACAAATGGTCAACCCGTCATTGGATTTGACTCAAAATTTGTTTTACACTATAGATAAATCTGTGTAATGACTTTTATATTTCTAGATTACTTTGTTCTGTAATTAAAGCAATAATTTCTAATCAAACAGCCCCACAGACGGATTTTCTCTGAATAGATTTTACTAAAAATTTGATATAATGGTGATATACCAAATGTCATCTGTTTAGCTCAGAGCCTTTTTGAGTTCTCTTTGTCACAGATAGATTGGCAGATATATTCGAAAAATATATTTTTTGAACCCAAAGATATCTAAAAGTTAAAATTTAATATAAATCTACAAATTTTTTTATAATTGTGGTATGCTAAACTTCATCTGCCTAGCTCAAAGAGTTTTTGAGCTCTCTTTGTCACAGATAGACAGATGAATATTTTCCGAACATTAGTTTTTCGAACCCTGGGAGGTTAAAAGCTTAAAATTTGATATAAATCTACAAATTTGGTATAATAGCGATAAGCCAAATTTCTTCTGTCTAGCTCAAAGTGTTTTTGAGTTATCTTTATCACAGATAGACAGACGGATATTTTCCAAAAATGTGTTGTGTTTTTTTAGATCAAGGAGCTATAAAACTTGATTCTTCAAAATTTCGAATTTTAATTTGTCGATGTCTACAAATTTTCTCTACGTTTCGAGTGCAAGAAAGTAAGAAACGAGGTTTCGTGCATCATTCCAGCACGCGACGATTTGCCAGATTCTCTTTCTTAATACACATCGAGTCTAAAACATGTAAACATTTATTTCGTAAGATTCCAACTAATTTTCCGTCTGCTGATTTATCATCGAAAGACACACAACCGGGATATTGTTGAACACCGCGCCAATTACTTGGAAGTGTGAAGTTTATGGACGACCTTGGAGTTGTTCCTGTCGGGTGCTTCCGTCTTCTTTCGAACGAATTTAAAGCAGTCCTGGTTAATCTTCATTCGGGTAGTCTCGTTTTTCTGACAGATGTCCACGTGTTTATCTTCGGTCAGCGGGTTTCCACGTCCTGGCCAAGTGATGAAATGGAATAAGTATGAATGGGTTAAAGATAAGGAAGATTCGGAGAAACACGTGTATCTTGTTTACATTGGATATTGCACGATTTTTGTATTTAATGGATACATTGTGTCATTTTGAATGTAAGATTTTCACTTTCGAGTTTACAAAGTATAGAAAAAGTTTAGTAAGTTTTTAAAAAATTAACTAGAAATTTCGACGAATCTTCCCGTTTTATACCTCCCTGAATTAAAAAAAAACACATTAAAAATATTTGTCTGCTTGAGACTCACGACTCAACTTACAACCCCAAAATGCTTTAAAATACATAAATGAAGTTTGGTATAATATTTTTAAGTCAAATTTGTAAGTTCCTATCGAATTTTGAGCAAACTTCTTTCAGAGAAGTTTGTCAAATTGGTTGATCGAACATAAATTAACACGGTAACTACAAATTGAAGATAGCTGTATAGATAAAATTCAGTGCACAGATTTAACATCTTTAATATAGACATTGATTAAAATTTGAGAGAGATTAGAGGTCGGCTATCTATATGTCAGTTCTTTTAGAAACATGTAAAAACAATAACTCAAAATCACAGTGACTTAAATGTATCAAATTTTGAAAAAAGATTTTGGGAATTTAATGCAGTTTTATGTAAAATTTTTATTTCAGTCGGCTGGGAAAAAAGCGTCAATGGAACGCCTTTCACATTTTAAGCCGATTCCAAAAAGAGATTGACCGTCTATCGGACTGTGCTTTCAGAAATGAAGAAACACGATAACTTAAATAACTTATATATATAAAATATTAAGAGATATTTTGTCACTGCATGTGTAATTTTATGTCAGTTTTTTTTTCATGTGAGAACATGATGTTGTTTCAGTAAGGGGAATTTAAATAATTAAAGGCAATGAATAATTGAAACTCGACATCGCTTAGGCAATAAAAAAAAATCTTGAAAGAAGTAGGGTATTGGGATTTATAGCAACAGTGGCTGTTATCCCCTGTTTCAAATACTTAGAATACTTAGAACAAAATACAAATTAAACACAAGAGAGCGCGCACGCACAAAAACAAATTGAAGTTTCAGTCGGTTAACAGTTAACGAAGTCTGTTCAATCAGTTGAATGAAGCTGCAGCGAGTCCGCTGATGAGATTTAGAACATTTACAGAAGTTCCAATGGAAAGAAGAGGTACAAAAAGTCAGAGCAATTTAATGTTTTAAAAAAAATTAGTAGATGTTGAAATGCTTCAACGCTTGAAGAGAAACTTGAAGATTGGCCTTGTTTGCAGTTATTTTACCCAGAACATTTTTGAAGGAGATATCGTGTTTATCTAATTGGAGAAATGTCCACGATTTGTCTCTATAATATGAATACTTTTTGCACGAGAGAATTATGTGTTCAATATCATTTATGCTATTACATTCATGACAAAGAGGATCATTATGAAGGTTAAAGCGATTTAGCAATCCTGGTGTTATAATTGTTTTGCTGATTAGTCTGGCCAAGACAACATCTTCCCTTCGATTTTTGGACCAGGGAGACAGCGCTTCAATGCTTGGAATGTCACCTAAAGAAGTGAAATATTTACTATTTCTTTAATTATTGATTGTGATCTGATATGTCTCTTTCTTGAGGCTTGAAATAATGTCTTCAGGAGAGATCCATTCAATCCATGGTGTATTTTCTGTAACTTCTTTGGCTAAGCGATCTGCAAGCTCGTTCCAGGTTATATTCGAATGACCAGGTACCCACAGGAAGGAAATTTTTTGATTTAATTTGGTTAAAGATTCAACTTTGGATGCTATACGTTGGATAATTTTTGGCGACTGAAGCGAAATGTTCTTCAACGATGTGAGAGCAGAGAAGCTATCTGTAAGAATCAAACAATCTTTTCCAGGGATAACAAGAACCTCCAATGCTTCAGCAATGGCTAAACTTTCAGCAGTAAAAATGGAATTCACAGGATGGACTCGAAACATGAATTTTTGTTTAGAAGAAAAACCAGCAATTGAAGTGTGCTGGAGAGTTTTGGATGCATCAGTAGCAATAATAAAATGATCAGGAAAGCAATTCCGGATACATTCATTAAAATAACTATTAATTTCTATCAAAGATAGATTTTTATTTTGGAATTTAAAATCCGTGAGAAAAATTTGAAAGTTATTTGAGCTAGTTATAGGGTTTTCCGGCAAGATGATAAATTGGTTGGTAGAAGCATTAAAGTTCTTGAGAATAAGGGAAGTACATTTTTTGTCTTTGGTGGTTAATTTAATTTCCCGATTATTTTGGGAGTGTTCTTTTAGAAGTGGAGAGTGTACACCATTAGCTATTTGCTTGATAAAAAACTGGGAAGCTAGTCGCTTTATTTTTTCTGAAAGAATTTCCTGAGAAGCAATTTTCAAAAGTACAATATTCGGGGTCCATTTCGGAAGGCCTAAAGCAATTCTCAGAGCTATAGTTTGAATCGAGTTGCATGCTTTAAACTGTGTTTCGGAAAACCTGTTGATTATGGTGCAACTGTAGAAAAATATGCTGAAAATACTGTTATTTGTAATATTGATAATATCTTTAGTTCTGGGGCCATAGTTTTTTGATGCGAATATTTTGAGACCATTTATCTTTTTAAGTGCATGATTTCTAAGATTTTTAAAGATAACTGCGTTTTGATTCTTTTTAGAAAAATGAATGCCAAGAAATTTAATCGTTTCATTCCATTTTAAGGGGTGTCCCGCATAAGAGATGCGTGGATAATTTGTAATTTTTTTCTTGGACAATTCAGTTATTGCACTTTTTTCTGGAGTAATTTCTAGTTTCCAATAATTGCACCATTTGTATATGTTTTCCATAGTATTTTGTATTTTTTTGATACTGATTTCCCAGGAATGATGGCTGCAGAAGACAAAAATATCATCCGCAAAGAGAGTACATTCGACCCCTTCTTCTACGGTTTCATGAAAATCATGCATAAAGATGACAAAACGAATTGGTGAAAGAACACTGCCTTGAGGTAGCCCTTTTTTCAGAGTTCTGTTTCTAGAAATGGAATGTCTCCAACGAATCTGGAATGTTCTGTCTTGCAGGAAGTTGAATAACCACTTTGCCATGTTGCCTGTTATACCAAGTTGTAAGCATTTAAAAATAAGGCTGCCGATATGAACAGAATCATATGCATTTTTTATATCAAGATTCACAGCAAAGAAGTATTTTTTTGTTCGCAAGCTTCTGTGATTTTTGCCTGAATATTGTAAACTGCAGTTTGGTTATCTCTGAAGGGTATAAAACTATGTAAACTATTGTGCAGTTTTTTGTTACAAATTAAGTAGTGAGTAATGCGTTGAGTGAGTATATGTTCAAAGACTTTGCAAAAAACAGAGGTTAGAGCAATGGGCCGATAGGAAGAATTTTTGGTTTTGTCTTTGTTAGGTTTCGGAATCGGAATAATTAGAGCGTGTTTCCATTGTTTAGGGGTGTCAGCTGAATCAAATTGATGTTGATACAATTTCAATATAATTTGAAGTTGGTCGTTGCTCAGATTTTTGAACCAGATGGCCGGAATGTTGTCAGCTCCAGGAGTAGAATTTTTAGTTTTGTGGATTGCTCTCTTAAGTCCCCAAATTTCGAATTTGCTATTGAGAAATGAATTTATTCCAGAAAAGTCCAAGGGAATAGGTTCAATATTTGTATTTCGATTAGAAAAATTCTTTGCAAATAATTCACTCTGTTGTGCAGGATCGCATATATATCGGCTGTTTTCTATAATAATGTTGTTATGCTTAAAGTTTGGGTTTGTGTGATTAGAAAGTTTATTTATAATTTTAAAGAACATTTTTGGGTTACGAGATACTGTGCAGATTTTTTCCCAATATTCTCTTTTAGCTTTTTTAACGTGAAAACGAAATCGACTTGCATATTTTTTGTGTTTCACCCAGTCTGATTCAGAAATTGTTCTTATAGCTTTTTTCCGAAAGTGCTTATTGAGCTTTTCATAATTATGGCAAGAAATATTCCACCAAGGAGGATAAGGCTTATGCGACAAAAGTTTAACTGAGGTATTTGGGGTTATTATCTTAGTTGCGTTCACCGTAATTTCTTCAATGGAACATTGGTTGGTATTATTAAAAAAATCTTGTGTTTGTTGCTTGATCCTCGTCCAATTAATTGTTTTTAAGTTGCGACTGACATTTTCTATGGCAGACCAGGAAATAACAATTGGGTTGTGATCACTATCAAAAGTTGAATCCATTACATAGCAAGAAGTTTGATTATGAATATCAGATGAACAGAGAGTAAGATCTAAGATATTTTGAGTTCTTAAAGAACTGTGCGTGGGAATAGTTGTATTGAGAATCATGAAATGTGAATAAGTTAGCCAATCTACGAAATCGTTACTCAGAGCCGTTGAATGGGTAGCTCCCCAAAGAGCGTGGTGCAAATTAAAATCACCGAAGATGAAAGTAGGTAGAGTTAAAGAATCAAAAAAATATTTTGCTTGATTAATATCAAAACCTTGTGGAGCATATAAATTAATAATGTTAAATTTAGTATTCTGGAACTGTACTTCGACTGCCAAAAGTTCAAGATTAAAATCTTTTGTAATATTGCTGGGGATAATTCATCCGGACATATTATCAGGAATACCAATTAGGAGACCACCACCCGGTCTACTTTTTCTGTGTGTGCGGTAAAAAATTTTGTTCGGATGAGAAAAAATGTCAGTTTCGGAAAGGAAAGTCTCTTGAAAGGCCCAAAAAGAAGAGGTAGAAAAGGGAGGAATTGAAAGTCACAGTTTTTTCCCTTTAATTCCTCTGCAATTCCATTGTAGAAAAGTCATTTACAAAGACAGTCAAAAAGAAAAAAAAAAAAGGAAACAGCACCCATTTTAGGATGCAAAGGACGAAAAGCAAAAAAAGTGTTCGAATTTAAACAAGTGGCAAATTGAACAAAAGACATTGAAGTGGAGAAAACCAACAACAACAAAAAACAGTGTAAAAAGGTGAAAAAGAAAAAGGAAAAAAGACACACGCACAAAAAAAAAGAAAACAAAAAAAAAACACACAAGAGAAAAGGGGGAAAAAGAAATAAAACAAGAATTAGCCAAGAGCACCTGTATCCAATTGCATTGGAGTAGCAGATACTTTACGATTCTTCTCTAAAGCTTTTTTCTTTCTTGATGGAGAAAGATTTTCGCTTTCAGGATTACTCATTACGGTTACGTTACGCGAGAAAGTTTCAACCAATTTTTCGAACATGCCGAGGATGGAGTTTAGTTGCTCTTCCATTTTGAGTTGAATTGATTGGATAATTGAGTCAATTCTTTCATTCATTTTATTGAGCATATTTTCCATTTTTTCATTTATTATTTCTTCGAAATTTTTTATAGGTGCATTTATTTTTACAGTTGCTGCGTAGCTAGATTTTTTTGACTGAATATAAATTCGTCTAGCCTCAGCTGTTGTAATATGATTTTTACATTTTAGCTCTAAGATTTCCTTTTCTTTAATAAAAAATGAACATCCTCTCGATGTGGCTGAATGCTCGCCTTTACAGTTTACGCATTTTTGCTGTGATTGGCAGACGCCTGCGTGAGTGTCGCCACACAGATGACAAATCTTTTGATTTTCACATACCCTTGAAGGGTGCATGAAACTGTAACAATTTGTACATTGTCGCGGATTGTCAATGAAAAGTTGCACTTTTTGATTTGTGAACCAAATCTTAATGTCCATCGGCAAGCGTGTTCCTAGTTTCGTGATAAGGACGGGTGATATTTCCCGAGAATCATTTTGTTTTAGGAATCGCCTCATTTCCACAATTTCTATTTCATTATTATTTTTTAATTCCTCGGCAATTTCTAGCAGTGAGACTTTTGTGGGGATATCAAATAGGAGAAAGCGAGAGGTTATATTTTCCCATATGATGTCTGTCGTAACTGGAATGTTTAATAATATATCTAAGCTGAGTAGCTGTGCTGCACAAACAGGATCCTGTGTAGTAAACATGATTTTCCCTTTGCGGGTAAATTTCGTGTTTAATATATTTGCATGCCGATTTATTTTCTCTTTTATAAAGCTTTGTAGCGTAAACAGATTCATTTGGGGAATTCTTGATTTAGGATCTGCATTTGTCATTACAATGTTAATTTCTTCATATTCACTCTGCCCAAGACGTAAAACTAGTTCTTTTGTGGATTTACCACACTTAAAGAACTTTTCTGACATTAAGGACTGCATCGTGCTTACAGGATAGAAACTAGCATCTTCTTCTACGGCAATAATCTTTGAAAGACTCAGATTTAAAAAATTTCAAAAACAGTTGAAAGGAAAAAAAGAAAGAAATGGACCTGTCTCACCTGATTTTAAAGTCCTATGTCTACCCCCAGTTGAAAAAGGAATTCCAAATAAACGCTTAGGCAATAAATAAAGTATAACATTCATAAACATCTTTTAATCGCATACATTGTTTACTTGCTTTTACCAGTATTGCATTATTATTATGCTTCCTTCAAAACAGGTGCATTTTAAAAAGTTTGACCTGCTTTTACCAGTGCTGATTTTTCAAACTAGTTTAAACTCTTAATGATTTAAATTAATTGAGACAGATAATGAATTAAAAATAATAATGCTCCCGCATGATAATTTGAAATTTGAGTTCGTTGATTTCCTTTTTCTTTTTATATTTATATTGAGTCTTTGCAGATGGCATAATCCCTTTTGTTTGTTTGTTTCAATTTTTTGAGTAAAAGGCGTCTAAAATATAAATTGGATTTTCAAATACTATCAATCCCATGACAGGGATTGATCATCAAAAAACTCGCCAAGCATCATATGATAAATCCAGAAAAAAATGCTTAATTCATACCAAAGGTTAATATTTTGTTACTGTTTCATGCCAGTTCCATTCAAGGCGTTCTCAGAGCTAATGCCTTTATTACATTATATGCTGGAAAATTTTCGATTAGGCTGGTTAATATAGGCTAGGATAAGAAACACTGGTTGGGTTATGAGGTGACGCTAAAAATTCACCAGATGATACTTTTGAATTAAAAATTTTAATGTAACTTTTTACTTTTCAAGTACAATAATTAAAAGGAAAAAAATATATAATTTGATATTTATTTTAATTCTACTTTTCAAACTGCCTTACATTTAATCTTGCCAAGAGTGAGAGGCAAGGGAAAGGCTTTTCAATAATAAGAAGTTTATAAGGGAAGCGGTGTTCGTGTGGAGAGACGGTATTACAATGTAACAATTGATATATCTGAGTGCGTTAAAACATTTTTGGAATTATATCTAGTTATGTGTGAGCATGATAATTAATATCACAGAAAACTAGACGGAGGAAATTCGGTGGGAGAAGCGTCGAGATGAAGCTCGTGGGGAGCCTGTATTTCAATGCTTTGACTTGAAGTCTATTTCAAATCCAGCCCAGGAAGCATATCCTGTAGCAAAATATTGTACAATATTGTGCGCCATTATGTGTGATATGAAACAATATTCCACAATATAAAACAATATTGCGAATATTGATCAATATTATGCAATATTTGTATGCTACTCGGGAAATTAACTCCGATTGAAATCTAGAAGCAATTCTTTTTAATAGATTGCTTGCTCTAAAAAATTGAAATTATATTTGTTTATGTTGTACATATAACCACAATAACTTAACATCTCATTAAAATACACATAAGAACATTCGAAAGATGAAAATTTGATATTTCGATTGTAGATCTGCAACTGCATCCTAAGCAAAGAAAGAAAAGAACGAGTTATGGTGGTAGTGCCGATTGCTATGGGAAGTCCGCATTCCTGTTCTTTGACCGAAAGGCCGGTTTGGTTCTTGATGGTCCTGCCTGTTTCAGTAGAATTTTTTTGTGCCTGTGCCATATATTAATATTGTTGATACTATTAATACTACTGAATTGACTTCTAGTAGATTGGATAGCTTACTACTGAATTGACTTCTAGTAGATTGGATAGCTTACTACTGAATTGACTTCTAGTAGATTGGATAGCTTTAATACTACTATTAATACTACTGAATTGACTTCTAGTAGATTGGATAGCTTTTTATAACTTCCGGACGAGAGTGCAGAGAGTTCTCGAAGAGTCTCTTCCTTAATAATTCGTCTCCTCTTTTCCCTATCTGAAAAAAAAGGAAAACAATTTGGGGAGGTTTTAGAATCTTTCATTTTGTAGCCAAATTAGTAGCTAAAATGATACATATTTGCAAAGTTTATCGCCAAGTCATACAGTCATTGATCTAACATCCGTTCAATTCTTAACATGTATCAATTTTTTTCCTTGTGGTTGAATTAACGATACTGGGAAGCAATATTGCAAATTTGAAAAAGTACTATAATTCAATATGACTACAATTTAGAAACATAAAATTTGGCATACAGTCTGTATAACATAATTGTATATCTGGATCACCTTTGGAAAGATGGCTTAGAAAAATCAGTCTAATTTCTATGAGTATTTGAAAACATTAATACAACATCACAAGATTTCTAGGCAGATTATATTTGACATATAATTTCTTTATGAGAATTTTAATGCTGTATTAAAGTTTATACGAATTCTACCAAAGGATAAATTTCTAATCTCCATACATTCGTGATCGCATGAATAAAAAGATCGATATATGACTTTTTTATAAGCTATACCATCTATCTAAACTGTCATAGAGTGTCCTGATTGCTTGTTTATACACATGTACATGATTATTTAAAACAACACTAAGCCAATGACATTTAGCCTCTGAAATTAAGCCTTTTTAATTTCACAATTGTATATTTGCATCATATTTTTATCACAATCGATCTCACAAAAGAAGTCCACATTGTATACAATTCTTCCTTAAGCTACAGAATTTAGCCGGAAACGCTAAGCTTTTCTTAAATATGTGAGAAAATTTTGAGAAAGGTATCTACGCTAATAAAGTTTATTTAACCATCTTATTTCTTGGAGCATTCGAGTTTAGATACCTAAGAATTTGAAGGAACGAGTTCCTCTTTCAAGGACAAGAAACACTCTCTACCTTCTTCAACACTTTCTATTTGTTCTAAGATTTTATAGACCTTATTAAAGCAAAATACAGTTAATATCTTTTTACGATATTATCCGATATTCAGAATCGCATAAAATTGCAGTGATGTTGTAAAATATCGTATGCGAATAGTAAATTAATTTTTATAATTATGATTTAATATGTGGGAATTGGATAATTTATTTTGAATTTTGTTGTACATTTTCTTATTTAAAATACTATATACTATTACTATTAACTACTATATACTATTAATTATAATAGTTATTACTTTATTTTCTGAATACTATATATTTATTAACCATAAAATATTTTTAAAGTTCTGAAATCTTCATATCATTTTTAATTTAAATTCTGTTGTTTATTCTTCTTTTATTGATTATTAAATTAAATATAGATCGAATTTTTATTGCATTCTTTTTCGTTTCAAAATGAAACAGGATTTACTATTTTAGACACTACTTCTGAAGCATTTTATTTGCCAGCTTTTTCGATCGGCAAAGCAGAAATAAAAGAATTAAAACAAACTTTAACTAAAAAAATAATAAAATCGACAAGAGAATTCTATTGTCGATTATTGATAAGGAAAATATATTACTGCTGAGAAAAATAGTGTCGCCATCTATTATCCTATAATCAAGTGAATTCTATGTAATTTAAAAAGACACTTAAAAAGACATCTTATCATTTATATTATCCTTCTTAAGTTACTATATTTAATATATTTTTATGCTGCTGCATATTAATTATTGTTTTAAGTATTTTTGGATGAATATTCTTTCTCTTACGAGAAACAGAATTTCGCCATCTCCTAAAAAGCTGACAAATGAATTGGAATCTTTCATATAATGTCAAAAATAATTTAAAATTATCCATAAAAATGACGATTAGAGATGAATAAAATATTTCTATTTACCGAACCATACGTACATGATGCGTTCAGGATAAAAGCCGTATATCAATTTTGAAGAAATGAAATCATTTTCAAGCATGAAATTGCTTCAGAATTGAAGTGAAGTAAGTGCTTTGTTTTGAAAACGTTTCAAGTCTCCAGAGTTGTTTCAATTAAATAGACTTTTAAACGCCGACTTATGATAATTAATTTTTACATTTCGGCATGCGTATATATTATTCTCTCAATTGGTTTTTAAAAAACAGATAGCAAATTTTATTTAGTTATTTATTTAATCAGAAAACTTTTCCGTGTTTTTTTCCACAAAATAATTGATTGATCTACGAGGCGACATTTTATCAAACGTACTAGAAAAGTTGAACGGAATCTTTGATTCCCTTTATTTTTCAAAGAAGGAAAGCGTCTCATTTTATATATTTTTCTTTTAATTCTTGAAATGAGAATTATATTCATTTCGCCGTAATATATAATATTTAAACTTAATATGGCGTTCTCCTGTTCTTATGTACTTTCACAGTTAAGAACCGAACAGTCTGATAAAAATGGAGAATCTGCTCAGACAAAAAAAGGGACTAAAAGGCCATTTCCATTTTCAGCAGATAAAGAAGAAAATGTTTCGGATGATATTCTACCTGAAGCTGTAGATGTATTAGACTCTATCTTTTCATCTTTGTGCCCATTTTCAGAAGATTCATCTGACGTTGTCATTGTTCATGAAACGAAAAGTCCTTCAACTGGAGATGGTGAGCCTGAAATTGAAATATTGAAGACTGTAAATGGTAATGAGAACTCTGAAGTTGAAATTATTTCAGAAGAAACAGATAATCAAATACAAATTGTAAACGATGAAGAAATCTATGACTTTGCTAACATTCCAGTTCAAGTAACTGGTGCATGGAAAGAATTTACGAATGGAAAAGGAAATAATTATACAAAAGGATGTAAATGGTAATTCAATTTTTGTAAATCATTATATTTGGCTTTCAGACTTCTGCACAATTTTTGTTACAATTTCATTGTGAACTCTGTATAGCTGCTACAAATCAGTGCCAATAATTAGAAGATGATGTATTTAATCTTTACTGTAATCATCTTCTGATAATATACTCCTCTCTTTATCTGGTGACATTTTTCTGTCTAAAAGTAGTTTATGATTATATAGGACCAATTAAATTCAAGTGGTTGTATTTTAATGTAAATGAATGTGAAATAAAGACAATTTAGTGAGACCATTTTGCTTCTTTTAATGTTTTTTTTGTCATTAACTTCTAGAATTTGAAGCAAGATACATTCTAATGTCAATTGTACTTCTTTTAAAAACAAAATTATTATTATTATTTTGATTGACAGAAGTTACAAATTGCTGTCTAAATTTTAAAGTGACAAATTAATAGGATATCAAAAATGTAATGGATGTTACCCTAAGTACAAAATTTTAATTTAAAATGAATTGTGGTGTGCAACAAGATAATTTGTTGAACATTAATATATATATTTTTAATCTCTTGAATTATTTAAACATTAATTATTACATTTTAAAATCTTCAATCATCTATAATTTTTTGTCAAAGGCACAAGCTTTAAAGTGAAGTAATAATTTGGATTTTTTTTAAGTACATGTATTACACATGTACATGTATGACATATTTAAAATTTTAGTGTTGTATTAGAAGATTTTTTTGGGGGGGGAGGGGTATCAATTTTAAGTTTTATTCCCTTAATAAATTTTTCTTTGACGTTGCATGACACATATTAAAGATTAGATTAATTCTCTAGTTACATGGTGTATTTGCATTAAAGTTTAAAAACTTATTTATTTATTGTAGAAAAATAATGATTCAATTAAATTTCATTCTAATTTTAAAAGCTATTTAAAATATTTTGCTTATGATTCAAAACCAGGCTTGACTTCTGGATGTTGATTGTGCACATTTAAATATGTGATATACATTATAAGTATTCCTTCAAAACATAATGTAAAATAATATATGTGGTTAATCTGGATTTAAAATGAAAAAGTATATAAGAAATTTATTTATCTTTTTCTATTCAAATCTAGTTAATAGAAAAATTTGAAAACATACAATGAATTTTTATTAATGAATTGCATTTTAAATTCATTATTAATTGATTATACTAAAAACTTATATTGAGGACTGATGTTCATAGGTAATTAAGCATCCAATGACTAATAGGGAACTAATCAAATTTATATACAGTTAAGAAAGTTTA
Organism: Argiope argentata; assembly: GCA_026289955.1. Taxonomy (NCBI): domain Eukaryota; kingdom Metazoa; phylum Arthropoda; class Arachnida; order Araneae; family Araneidae; genus Argiope; species Argiope argentata. The sequence continues at coordinate 64,448 of JAOUZG010038052.1, read as the reverse complement.
AACATTAAAAGAAAAATAATTTAATTATTGAATATTTTACTAATATTGCATGGAAGACACCAGTGCAAACTTTATTAACTAGTAAATTTTTCTATTATCACTAAAATGCAAATGAAATATAATACATCAAATATGCTCTAATGCTGCAGCTTTCCTAAGTCCCTACTAACACATAAACATTTTTATTTGTTTCTTAATTATACATTTTAAGTTTTCATATAAATAGGGCTCCTGATGGCTCTTGCATAATGACTTGTAGTGATGATAACATCCTTAGGCTTTTTAATTTACCTCAGGAATTATGGGATTGCTCAAAATGGCATGATATAACTGAAATGGTAAGTATGTATTATTATTATTATTTTTTTACCTCTGCTTAAAATTATGTCGTTTTGTAATTTATTTTTAAGTTATATTAATTATTTAAAAATACAAAAAAAAATCTTTTATTTTTAAAAGATGTTAGAAATACATTAATAACTGTGTATAGAGATACTGCATGTTTCAACAAACCTGTATATAATGATGTTCCTTATTCATTCACTTTATTTTGGACATTCATACAACAATGATCACTTTTTAGCTGCTATCTATCTACAATGATTTTTATCTTTAGAAAAGTAAAATAATGTAAATGATGATGTTGACAAGGATGAGTTAAGATAGAATCACAAGATGAGAAAGCAAAGCATCTCTGTTAATAAATGCATGATTTCTAAAAAATTCAAAAAAGTTTGTCTTTGCTAAGTAACAACATTTTCAAAGTCAGTTGTGGAACAGGACATAGCTCATAAAACCATCACAGGTGAAAAAAAGTCAGTTCTTATTAATGATGTTTATGCTAGAAACAGCAAGGCATAAAAAGTGTGTTCTTTTGATGATATGTATGGTGGATGAAACTGCTTTCTACTACCAGCTTTGCAGTGTCATGGAATTCCTTGTGATATTCAGAAAATCTTCAATGTTAGAATTATCAATTACCTAATTTTAAACTAGAGAAATGCAGGTATAAAAATATTGGTTCATCTGTCCTCTAAAACTCAAGCATCTAGAGTAAATAATAGTAATAAAAAAGAATAATAGAAAAATATAGTTCTACACTTTTGTACAATATATACCTAAAATTTCCAAGATTAGTGTGATAAAACGTAACAAAATGTAAATTTTTTTGTTTTGTTTTTCAATCAAGCTACATTTTTATTGTGCTGACTGCTATTGGTAGATTTCTGATTTAGTAGCCACCTTCTGTTACTATGCTGAGAAATTAGGGAAACATATTAATTTAGAAAACAAAAATTGATTAACAATTGATAATTTAGAAGATTTAAATTTATGGAATCTATAGGAATTGCATGTGAAAATAATGATAAAAATCTATGAAAGATTTTATTTTGTTTCCATTAGTTTCTGGTTACAAAAGGAGAATATATTCAACCTTTGTTTCTATTTAGATTTTATCATTATTTCCACATGCTATGTTTTGTGCAGGATAAGCATTCAGTTCTTGCATGAATTAAATCTGTATTATAAATAAAGACAAAATATTCAATCTCATATTTTTTTTATTTGTAACAATAAATATAATTAAAACGAAATGAAAAAAATGCTCATTTAAAAATGCTTTAAACCTATAATGGTTGATAAGTTAAAGAAGTTAAGACTGACTGATGTAATATAAATTAGTTGGATTATTAGTTAAAAAATTGATTGCCATTAAGGGGAATAATAGAGATATTTTTGACCTGAATTCAAATACATAAATCTTGCACTTAATTTATAATGAATAAAATTATTGTACTGCAGTGGTTGCAATTATTTTACTGTTAAAAATGGTAGTTACAATTACTTATTTTTCTCCTAGAAACAGAATTCTATGGAGAAAAAAAAGGGGAAATTGTTTTACCCATAACATGAAGTTATTTGCTATGATTCATTGTGTTTATTACTGATAAACCCAAGATGAAAGACTAGACAACTAAACTATACATTTTTGCTGTCAATGTTTCATAAAGGATAATGTCCATTCATAATACATTTTGAGCTAATTTTAAACAGTTTCTTCTCAGATGTTAATCTGGTGTCTTTTATTGATATAGCCAAAGAAATTAAAACAACTCTTAGGACATGAATGATTCTGTAAACCAGTAATATAAAAAAAAACAATTTTTAAATATCAATTCCTACTTAGCTTAACAAAGAATTTTATTTTATTTTCTTTATATTAAATAATTATAATTAATATAACTTTGTATATAAATATGATAGAATTACAATATTAAGCAGCAAAATAGAACACAAATTTCCTAGCAATTTTCCATTCTCCTTTCTAAATAATATATTCGAATTCACTGTCTAAGGGATGTGAATCCAATGCCACACCAGCCAGACTATCCCTGCAATTAAAATAACTATAAATAATTCATCAAAAAATTATACTAGCTTTGAATTTTCAACTCCAATTGAAGATTCAAAGCTGATTGTGACAATTCAAAATGAGTGATTTTTCTACACCGATTAGAGTAATGCAATGCATATTAGAAATTTCTATTTTTTCTTTATTCTGTATTATTTTAATTCACAAGTTCTTCAAAATTAATTGTAAAAATCGATTAATTAACAATGTTTTATTTTAAATGCATCAAACATTATGAAAATAAACAGAATAGTTTCAAATAATCGACCGAAAACATATTAAATCTAACCTCGTTATTCTGCGGTAAAAACAAACTTAATTCGTTACTTTTTGGCAGCAGGAAATGAAGATTTTTGGAGAAATTAGTTTTTAATTAATTAATAAAAAAAGTAATGAATTAATATTTGAAAAAACTGTATTAACATCAAATGTCATCCATTACAAATTTTAAAAAATGTACTTGAACTTGATTGGAGGAATAAAAAGTATTTTATTAGTGATTGAAAATTTCAACAAGTTATATATATATATATATATATATATATATATATATATATATATATATAGGGAGAGTGTGAGCTAACAGTAGGAATTAAAAAATATGTAACAAAAGTAAAAACTGAATATTCCAATGTTATTTAGTTGATAATGGATATTTATACATAGATGTATACATTTGTTTTTTTCATATTCAATAATAAATATATTTCAATATTAAATAATTCAATGAAGTAATAGAGCAGTTTAAAATATTGAATAAATTTTTTGCCTGCACGTTTTGGCTGTTATTACTCATTATATATAAATCTGGAGCAAATAGTGCAATTCCATTGATACTTTATCTGAATTTGATTTAATAAAATTTTTTTTAATGAACACATTTTTATTTTATGCAGGAAGCTGTAGTTAAAATATCTGAAGGTGAAATTATATATGATTATAGTTGGTACCCATTAATGAATTCCACTGAACCCAGTACTTGTTGGTAAGCTTGCAGCATTATTCAAAAATATTTATTTTATTATTATTATTATTTTGCTTGGAAAAGAAGAACTTAATCATATTTGCTTCTTTTCTTTTTCTTTCTTTTGAAATTTATGCAAAATTTAAAAAATAAATGTCATAAACAAATATTAGAGTAATTTATTATCATTTTCTTGGTTATATTGTTGATCATATTTACTTCTTTTCTTTTACAATATAAAATTCAAATTTGAATGCCATAAACAGGTATCAGAATAATTTATTATTTAAGCACAATTATTTCTGATGATGAAAACATCCATATTGAATATTGGTTTTCAGGAATTAATAGATGTTTCGTATCAGTTTTGTATAGTTCATTTATTGAAATAACCTCTCTCATTAATGTTTTCATGCTATTTCAAAGTTTGCACTGAAAGGATTGGATCAGTTTCTGTTAGTATTTTTTTTATTATAATGAAAAGATAAAAATAAAAAAGGATACAAAATTTACCCATGTCGAAATGATAGCATGCTAGCTTTTCCAATTAAAAAAAAGTTAATAAAAATATGTATATATTTTTTTACTGAAAAATATATCTTAAAATATCTTATATTTGTTTTGGTTTTATTTTGCAAGATATTGCTTTTTATTGCATTTTAATACATAAATTTATTTCGAATTTCAACATCAAATTAATAAGATCATTATCAAGCTCAGCATAAATTGGCATTGTTCCTTATTTGCACAAAATGCCCAACAATATAGCTATGATATCTTAATTATATCAGCCAGCATTCAAAATATTGAGCAAAAATGTGGAGATACTTTATAATATCTTGTATTTATAGGGCTGTAACTAGGAGCGCATGATATTCTTCCATTTCCTATTGAAAAATTTGAATAATCTGAATGCATTATTTAAGCGTTATCATTGAATTATCATTATCATCAAATTTTATTTTTTAAATTTTGGTCAATGTAAAAACAAAACTTCCAGAAGCTTGAAGATACCAAATACCAAATCGCATTCTCATATTTCCTTCATCTCTTGGTTTGAAAATTGAAGGGAATTGACTCTTCTCAATTATTTTCTTTAGTTTTTTGTTTCTTTATGTCAACTAAAAAATTCCATTTGGATTTTGAACCTCACATCAAATATATAAATTAAATTATCTATTTATTTTTATCAGTAAATATTCCCCAAATCATCTTTTCAGAAAACTTTAGTTAAAGAGAAGAACTTACCAATAAAAGTTCTAAATTTTGTAATATAAATTTCTTTTATGTGTCCCATTGAAAAAAAAAATTCAATACCCCTCTTTTTTTATATAAATAGAAAAAATAGAAAGATAGCAGAGAAATGGGTCATTTTATTTTTTAAATAGATGATTCCTTCTATGGAAATAAGTTTTATAAACAAATAGCAAATTGTTATGCAATTAAAATCCACTGAGTTAGTTCACTCATCTTTCAAATAAAAAATAAAAGGGTAACAAAATAAGGCTAACACATATACAACAGACCATGTACACAACAGCATATGAATGTAGAAAATTATGATAGCTTCAAATATAATGAAGATATTTAAAACTATTTTTCTTTGTGTCCAGCATTTTACTTTATAGCAATTTGATTCAAAAAAATTCCATTCCATTTTACATTTTTGACAGTGTTTTTGCCCTCATAGCAACGAAATTGAGGAGACGTGAGATTAAAAAAAAATTTAAATTTTCATTTACTTCTGAAATTTGCATGTTTAATTAAGTTTTGAATAAAAATCACATTTTTAGCTTATGAATGTATTGATTTATTTGGGTTATAAGCTTGTATGCAATTTTCACTTTTATGAATTTTATCATAGACAATCTATTTCTCTTATTATTAAAGTGTATCTTATAAAGGAAATAAGAAGAATAGTGGTACACTATAGGCAATAAATAAAATTTAAAAAAAAATCCAATCACCACTTATTCTTATTTCACTATTAGTTTTAAAAAAAATCTCATTT
>JAOUZG010038052.1:45288-59050 GCA_026289955.1 Argiope argentata | reverse complement strand
AAAAAAAACTGATAATTTGAGGAATCTATTTGCTATTTTCCCTTAGCTTTCCCATCTATTAAACATTTTCTTTGCATGTGTTTGTGTGTGTTTTTGTCCTTTTAGGTTATTGCCAGATTTGCACAGACTTTACACAGTTGCTTATGGTACTTTATATTTCTTAACAAATGGTTTCAACCTTAAAATTACAGAACTGACAGGCTTTGACAATCGTACTTTGCTTTTAGTCTAATTGATGACATATTTTAGGACTTCTTTTTCATCAATTGTTATATTGGCTGACAGCATTTTAAATACAATATTTTTCTATTTATTTAATTAATTCAAATGGCTCTAAATTAGTTTCCACTTGATTAGTGATTGGACAGTTTAGTTTATTTTGAAATAGGAACTTTGCTTTTATGCAAAAATCTTATTTATTTAGGAAAGGATATATGAAATATTGATAGTTATTGTTTGAAGGTAAATGTGGGATTAATTCATAATTTAATGTGTTTCTGCTATTTGCCTTTTTAAAAACTGATTATTGATAGGCCATTTTTATCCATATGTGCAATAATAGTTCTATTTTTTTCTTCTTCCTCATAGTTTAGCCAGTTGCTCCAAAAATACTCCTGTTCATCTCTGGGATGGTTTTACTGGTGAGCTTAGAGCCAGTTACAGATCTTATGATCAAATGGTATCTTCAAATGGTTTATTTTCCTTTTTATTATTTTTCAGCATTTAATTAATTTTACATTGAAAAATATTATTCCAAAAGCTATTTTGAACTTGTTAATCAGCTAATTAAGTTCTTTTCAACTTCTAATAAAATGTGAAAAACACCAGTCTTTTTAAACATTTTTTTAAAGCATTGATTGTTTAAGATTCTGTCTGGGAAATATTCTAATTTTATTTTTTAAATATTTGTTCAATGCATTCATTATCTATATTTTTATAATGTTTACGACATTCTTTTCTTATTTCTTTCTTCTTATCAAAAGAATTGTTTGGTTGTTTATAATTCTAAAGAATAATGTAGTTTATACTGAAAAGAGAGTATATAAAAATTGCTCAACAAATTTTATTGGCAAGTTATATTTTTAATGAAAAATTATCTCATTCATTTTTATGATGTTTTTATATGCTAACTTAACATTAAAATATATTTATTTGGTACTTTTAGTGAGCAAAGTATTTCATCATATTTAATTTAATTTATTTATAATTTAGGATGAAATAATTGCAGCTCGAAGTTTGAGTTTTGATTCTGAAGGCCAACGTATCTTCTGTGGTTTTGAAAAAACTATTAGAATTTTCAATGTAGACTTACCTGGAAGAAATTTTGAAATCAGAAACACATTTGGTAATTATATTTAAGTTTACTTTCTGAGAGTTTTTTCTTGCTTTATACATTAAAAATTGTTTTTTACTGTACAAATTGTTAACTTTTCCCTACATATACTTCCATTTTTATTAACATGAGTCTTGAATCATCTTAAACTCTGAGGTTTTTAGACAAGACACATGACTTTTTGAATATGAATAATTTAGATTATTTAATTTTTTTAGAAATATTTTTTATGCTGTTACATTGTATTTCAGTTTTAAATCTGAAACATATTTATTTTTATTATTCATAAATAATTCTCAAAATCTTTGAGCCACTGTTACTAACATTACCATAACGAAAAATAAAATGTTTAACTTTAAATGGTAACATTGACCCCAATAATTCAATGAAAAAATGAGTCATCCTATGTTTGTTGCAACCAACTTTCTAGAATAACCATAAAGGTATAGGAAGTAAGTACTTCAATTCTTGAGAGGGTTTTGAAATTTTTTAAAAGAGAAAAAGGAAATTATATGGAGCTTATGCATATACTTGCAAATTATTATAAATTAGTAAGATTAGTGACATGAAAAAAGGTTGAGTAATGATAAAAGTGCAAAATTAATTTTTTAACAACGAAAATAAGAGGAAGAAATAATTAAAGATATAATTAAAACAAAGAGCAAAACTTCTCTTATTGATGATAGGTAAGAGCAAAATTTAAAATATTGTTATGGACATTTGTTTCTTTTTTTTAAAGCCTAAAATAGTTTGATATATTTGGGACAAATACTTAATTTGATATAATGAAAATGATCAATTTGGATTATGACATATTTTCTTACTAAATCATTTTTAATATTAATACAGTAATTGAATTTTCCACATTATTACTGCTAATTTTATTCAGAATTCATTCATGTCAGTTCCCATTTCTTTGGGGGGGGGGTTGGTGGATTCTCTATCAGATAAAATAAAATTGTTTATAATGCAACATTATAGCTTATACTCTCATAATTAAATTTCTTTATTTTTCCATACTTTAAAAAATATTATTTGGTACTCTTTATTTTGATAGATCAAACCAATTAATATAACTTTAAATATTTCTACATCTACAAACTTTTAAGTATAATATTAAAATTAACTATATTCTGTACACAAAATTGTGTGTGTGTGTGTGTGTCTGTGTCTGTCTGTCTTATATTTTAGATTTAAGTATGTTTTTCTCAGTTTAATTATTAATGGATTTATTTTGAAATAGATTGCGAAACTCACTTTTCTCTTGATAGTACATTGGTTACTATTAGCATATGCTTTTGTTCTGTTTGCTGATTAATATAAAATTATCATTAATATTTTAATTTTACTTCATTTAATTTGATTCAAGTCCAGACATGAATATTTTTTTTCTTACTAATTTTCTCAGATATATGCTCTATCTAACAAAGATATACTGAATTAATTCGTATAGAATACTGAAAGGCATATATTAACAAAAGTCAGGACAAGACTTAAGATTATAGTCTTATCACCAACCTCATGAATGCCCACCTTCTCGGCTAACTACAAAAAATAAAATTTTAATTGAGAAGACTCATTTTGTAGAATAGCAATTTTATTTATGTAGATTGCCTCATTTGATCGATTATGACCTACACATACAAAAATAGTGCCATACTATAATTCATATCCATTAAATATTGCAATTACCAGAGAATTAAAAATATGTAAAAATAATATTATTCACTATTTATGATAGTTACTACCATTGCCAAATTTAACCCTGGAGGCACACACACACACACACACACACACACACACACACACACACACACACACACACACACACACACACACACAGGATATTTTGTTCTTGATGTTTAATATAATTTCAAAATTACCCTCTTCCCTTGAATTGGAATTAATCAAATCTATTAAAACAGTCTTTAAAGTAACAATCAACAAAAGAAAGCTGTTTCAAAATATATTTCTTTCTCGTTTGAATTAAATTTAATGGGTGCTTATGTATTTTACATAATGCTATATTTATCCTAGTACTTATGTTCCTTTCTTCTATTTATGTATCCTCACATCAGGGTTTAGACCTTATTATAATTTGTCAGTATATAGTTAACAGACGGAATATTGCTAAAGAGTGTAATGAAAGTTTAAGAAACTCTTGATAAAATAATAAGGCTTCAGATAGATATGGCCATTTGTTTGACTCTAATAAAACAAACAAACAAAAAAATTCTTCAATAAAAAAAATGTTGAAAGAAATTACAATAGAAGTGTTCCTTTCTTATGCATCAAGTACAAATTGTCTTAAAATTTAAGACTTACATGTTTAATCTGATCATTTAAAAACAATCAAGTTTATAATTAAAATGGCTTGCTTGGATAATTTCTGGCAGATGTAGTTTAAAATTGTCGCTATTTTTGCATAAGTGATAATGCAATATTTTGTAATACACATTTGAATTAATTTTCATAGTATATGTCCTGTTATGTTAAATATTTTCATTTATTAGGAAATAAGTTTTTAAATATTATTTACCACATTAATTACATTTGAATTGTGAATTTTTCAAAAAACTTATTTATATCTTTTATTTTCCTTTGTTTTTTTACAGCTAAAAAGAGTGGCCAGCCTGGTATTATATCATGTTTTGCCTTTACACCTCAAAACAGGCACATTTCTGCTGTTGGGTCCTATCAAAAATCAAGTTAGCCATGTTTTTTTAGCTAATATTTACTGTCTATTGTAGTTGTTATTCAATTAATTATTTTCTTTTATTCTTATATCCAGTTCAGTGCAATTATGTTCAATTAATAAATTGCACAATATTTTATTATGCAGATTTTTTTAATGTAAAGTTATTTTTATTGTGTTATTTTTAAGGTTTAGAATAATATTTTCATTTGTATGAAAAGAGTTATTTAAAAAAAATATATCAAACATCTGCAACTGCTATTAAAAAAATATTACACATTGAGTTCACAGTTGGATTCAACTTTTATATTATTTTTCTCCCAAATGTTTAATTTATTAAAGAGAGAGGGGAGGGGAGATCACTAAGCTAAAGCTAAAATTCAGTTCTGCTACTGAAATTTCAAATTATACTCTGAATTCAATTTTTGATGTGTATTTTTTTTCCTAGTGTGAAAGGAGTCCATACATACAGTTAAAAAATAGTTTTGATTTCTTTGATTGATTAATCTTTTTTTAGTATTTAGAAAAGATATTTATGTGAAATTTTAGCGTAACTATAAGATTATTAGTTTTTAATGTTATCATGTTAGAAAAGTCTTAATATATCTTCACTAATGCCTGTAAATGTTGTCTTTTTTAGTTTTAACAATGTTTGTATATCTTTAGATATGGTCATTGTATTGATGAGTTTTAGTTCATTTTTTACTTACTGGGCTAATAACAGTATAGCATATCCACTGGAAATTCTTCTGCGCAGTGGTGGCCTCATGGTAAGGTCTTGGCTCAGGAGCTCTAGATTTCAGCTTTGAACCCCGATTCCACCAAAGAACCATCTTGTAAGAGGATTTGTTGCAAGTTAAATCTGTTAGGGCCAAACATTCTCTTGCTGATATAGTGTTGAGAAGTGTGTGTGTGCCAGTTCAGGTGTCGTCCTTTTCATCTGACCGTGGTTCAAAATTGCGAGGTTCATCCTTAGTGTCCTTAGCTTTACAGTGGGATGTTAATATAACTAAACTAAAACAAAATAGTAAATTCTGATAAATTATTCTTGGAAATGAACAAGAGCTTAGCAAATTAACCAGGTGTTGAGATTTAACTGTGATGTCCAAGTAATGCTGACAAATAAAACATTTGTGTCAAATTAATATTTATTATTATTATTATTATTATTATTATTTTGCCAATTTCATTGATGAAGCAAAGATAAGTTCCATTAAGAATATATAATTTTCACCCCAAATCATTATTAAGGACTTATTATGGCAAATATAAATGTTTTAAATCACTCATTATTATTCTACACTGACACCATTTTGATTCATTTGGATTATTAGTTACCAAAAAATAGATTTTTGTAGCATGTTTTTATCAGGAATGGGAAATCTAAAGAAAGTGTTTCTGATGATAAAGTTTTGTGGAAATATTTAATCAGTTTTATAATTTGCATATTTATTTTTTGACAGTTGGCCTTTATTCGGAACCAGATGGTGAGTTGGAATGTATACTGGAAGGACAAAAAGGAGGTGTAACCCAGCTACAGTTTTCTCCTGATGGAAACCTATTATACAGTGGTGGTCGAAAAGTAAGTGAAGAAATAATGTTTTTGATATTTACCTTGTTTGCTTATGGTAGTTTTTTTAAAAAAACTGAAACTTAATAGAAATTTTGTAATTTTCTGTAAATTTTATCTTTTTTTATTGTGTTGTAATATATATATATATATATATATATATATATATATATATATATATAATTGATGTAAATCTATATGTAGATTATAAGTATGTTGTTATAATTGTTTTATTATGGGATATAGCCATATGTAATAGATAATGTTTTTGAGATTGCATTTGTGAAAGAATTTTAGAAAATCAAATGACTTAAAATTTGTTACATTTAATAATAGAAAGAGTTGTAATCTATTGATGTTTAACAAAATTAAAAAAAATATATTAATAGAACTAAGACATCCTGATTTATTAATATATACTGTGGCAATAATTTTGTCTTAAAATATAAGTTTATGAAATTTACCAATGTATTGCTAGCAATATCTCGACCATAATGGACTTTTTGGTAATGAATGTGCAAAGGAATGTCTTATGTACTGTATGTTCTGCATTGATATTTGTAATATTTACTTATAGGAATAAACTAAATTAATATTGCATCTTGTTACTAAAAATAAAAGCTGGTGAATCTGATTGTTTGAAAGATATGTAATGAGATTAGATAAAAGCACTACATCATTATTAGATAATTCCTTACATTTATAGTGTCTACTTCTATCCTTGTGTAAAATATAAGGTTAATATGCTAATACTCACTTACATTAAGATAATGTAGAAATTTGAATTTCTTTTGTTTTACATAATTCCATAATTATATTTTACACAAGGATCATTGAAATGATTGTTTAATCCTTTTTTGACCTGAGTTTTTGACCTTTGCAATAGCAAAGCCAGCCTTGTTCATTGATTTTATTTTTGGGCAGTCATAATTGTTATTAATTTTTACTAGTATGGCCTGACAGTTGGTCATGATTATTTTAATCTACTTTAATAAACAATCTTGTTAATAGCTTTGCCCTTTAATTTATTTAGTGAAATGTAATAAAACCTTACAAAGTACAAGATGCAAAACATTTCCTTGGACACAATAATAACAACACTCTAGTCTGTTTACCATCTTCTGTTGCTTGGGTCAGGATTTTATTAAGCTAAAGGCTATAGAAAGGGATTAAAATACTTTATGTATATCTAAATATTTAAATAAAGTAATGTTTGGCAAAACACTTTACCATGTTATGGAAGAAATGGTTCCAATGTTTGAATTTCGTTTATTATCTCCTTCAATAAATTTTCTTATCTTTTTGTCTTCTAATTTGACTTTCAATGAGATTAGGATCTTGTTTCTTACAAAATTCTACTATACAACTAGGATCATATTAACATCCATTTGAGCATAATGAGTATTATTTGTTGATTTGAATCTCAAACTGCAGAAATATTTAGTTTCTGAATTTAGATTTGTAGAAAAAACATTATTCATATGTTTCTAGGCTTTTCACCCCTTCTTTTTTAAAATTGGGGACTGGTTAAAAAGTTTGGAGCAGTGCTTGTATTATAATTAATAAAGTATTAGGTTAGTTACTTTGTCCTATCATATTAATAAGAAATTTATAAAGCAGTGGAAATATTTTCATATATTTTGTAAATATTTATTTATTAGAAAGTAATATTTAGATAGAGAAAATTTCTTACTAGGAATTTAAGTAATCTTTAGTTAAATTATTTTTTTGTTTGGGCACATAAATTTTGTGATGTTTTAGATTTATTTCATAGTTATTTGTTTCCATTTTCTCATAGAGGTGTTAGAAAATTCATCATTGCAAGCCTAATTGAAGTAACTGCTTTAATGCTCCATATTTATAAATTTTTATTTTTAATAGGATCCAGAAATATTGTGTTGGGATTTAAGGAATCTTGGGACTGTTTTATATTGCTTGCGGAGAACTTGTGTAACAAATCAACGAATGTATTTTGATATTACCAGGTAAATTGTTGTCTTATATTTGACTTAAAGGATTGAAAATTATTGTTTTTATATTTCTTATAGTATATTTGATTTGATTGAAAAAGAAAATTGACTTTCTAACTAAGAAGAAAGTTATTCTTTCTAAAGAATAACTTTCTGCTCTTAGAATATTTCAGCATTAAAAAAGAATAGGAAATTCTTCGTTTTTGATATATTAAAATATTCTATTCCTTTCAGTTATTTTCAATCTATATAATTTAATGTTCAGTTACTTTTTAATTTATTTTTCAGTCAATTTTAATTATTTTTGAAGGTTTATTTTATTTAATATTTTCTTACAATTTTTAATTAAATAATTTTTTTAATGTAATATTTTTAAAAATATTTTTATGTTGTTGTTTTTTCAGTAAAAAAAATTAAATTTTTAGATAAATATTTCATTTATATATATATATGTGTGTGTGTGTGTTTTAATTTTAATTATATATGCTATTTCAGTAGCAAATCTAAAAGCATACTCAAATATTTAAAAAAATGATGCATCCTATTATGTGTATTTCACTTTCATATAATACTTCCATCCTTTTTTTATGCATTAGTTACACAATTTTTCAAAATAAATAAAAAATACTGATATTAGATAAAATAAAATTTTAAGTCGTAAAAAAAAAGACAGAAAAGAAAAGAGATATTTTTTTTGTCCTCAAATAAAAAGAAAAAATATACAACTCCAAACTAATTTTCTATCTTATTTTTAAAAAAAGAAGGAAAAATGAAAATAATGAATAAAAGGAGAATATTTTTTTTCAAAACATGGTTTTTTATTTTAAATTCCTTTTTTTATACAGCAATGTTTTTTAATTGCTTATATAATCTTATGAACTGCTGTTTATTGTATTCTAAGATTTTTTTCAATGATATTCAATTTATCTTTATGAACCATTATAACATTACTGATTTCTTTTTATAATTGCTGGCACTGGTAACAATTTGGAAATATTTCATTGGCAATTATTTCACACTGTTCATTCATGTGAAAAAATCAAACAAGATTAACAATGTTATTTTAGTTGACCTTAAAGCGACTTTTGACGGCTTACTAGAAGAAAAATAAATTCTCCCCCCAAAAAATAAAACTAACAAATTTTTACATATGAATTTTAATTTTTATGGATAAATATGTATTTGAAAACCAAGACTAGTATGTCTCTTTTTCATATTTCTTTTTTCTGAATAATGATCTATGAAGTAAATAAAAGTGTATTAGAGAAACCCTATAAGAAAGAAACTGTGCCAGAAAAAGCTATCAAAGTGATAGATTTGCAGAATAGAACACATAAGAAAGGAACATTGATCAGATATGGTACAAATTGTTAATTAACAAACAAGTACATTTTTTTGTATTGAAATCAAAATGTGCCTGTATATTTCAACCTCTGTAGAATTCTTTTAATTTTCAGGATTCATTTTTTTAATAATCATTGGTTTAAATGTGCTTAGATGTCTTGTCAAAGTTAAGAGGGCCAAGGTTTATTATTATTTTCCTATTTTCAGTTTGTAAATGTAAAAATAGCTTTAAAATTCTTTTCTTTATTTCGAATATTAATAACTAATCGAATTTCATGTTGTATAAATGCAATACTTTCCTTTAAATGTAAATATATCAATATACTATGTATGCATTACTATCCCTTTTGTTTTGAAAATAATATTTTAAATATCATTGTAAATAGTATACTGCTATGCAAAAATCAAAGACTAACTTTTATTTTGCTTTAGAGGTGGGAGATATGTTGTATCTGGCAATAATAATGGTATCATCTGTGTCTGGGATACATACAAAGAGCCAAAGCAATCAGAAATAGCTGACTTTGATGTGCTAGAACCAATACTTTTTTATATGGGACACAAAGACTGTGTCAATGGAATCAGGTATTGCATCATTCGAAAAAAATTAATTTTAAAAAATTAACATATCTAATAAAGTTTCATTCAGTAATTTTTTATTTTAAAATATGTGAATAAGTCAATAATATCTATATGATTATTTAGATGAAAATGTTTTCTTTCATTTTAGAAGTATGATAAATAGTTATATTACTATTTCAAAATACAAAAAAAAATGTATTCTGTGAAAAACTAATTTACTTTGTTTGTTGTTTTATCATTTTGCATGATTGTACTTTTCAGTTTATTAATAACCTAAGCCTTTTTTTTTTTTTAAATCTCTTGGAAAACAAAATTATGGTTAACACAATTTATAATATATAGGCTTTTCTAATTTTAATCTTCTTACTTTTCTTACAATGCTTTGTGGGGGGGGGGGGGTATTAAAGTCCACAGATTTAAATTTAGGTAATTTCATGCTTTTTCTGCCATTTATATAGTGCCATTTTGAATATAAAAAATGTGTTGTTGAATGGCTTCATAGCTAACTAGAAAATACACCCAAGTAGTATGTCATCAAATGTAGAGGAAAATGAAAATAATTTCGATATTTTTATGTTGAAAAAGATAAGGAAATACCAAATAATACATTTTGAATGATATATTTTGGTAGAAGATAGTAATTACTTTTTTTTAAATCTAAAATAAATGTTAGTTGCTTTTGTAAGCAAGTACCAGTTCTTAAAATTTCATTACTTTATGCAAAGAAACGTAAAATCTTGGGTAATTTTGTTTATTTTTGGTAATTTCAAATTGTGTCTATGAAAAGTAATTTAATTAAAAAGATATTTTAACTAACTTTTCTTATCCAGTTAATGTCATATTATAAAGTATCGGGAATCATTATGCAATGAATGTACATTTGATTCAAGAATAAGATCAAAATGTTATATAATTTGTATTTCTAAAATGTTTGTCTCTTTTTCTTGAGAAGTTTCATTAAGTTTTTATGCTTTCTGCCATTTTTATCACTGTTTGTCTAATGACTTGAAAAATGTAAATTTTACTTACTGTATGTTAAAAGTAAACATTTAAATCTATTATTATTTTATCCGCCTTAATATATCACATTTGTATTTATTTTAGATGATGTTACAGTTATCACATTGAATTCTTAAAGTAGTCTGTGTGTTAACCATAAATATAAAATGATAAACAAATTGTTTTTAAAATGTTGTGTTTTAGTACTTTTATTCCTTTTGTAGCTTGCATCCAACTTATCCTCTATTGTGCTCCTCTTCTGGACAAAGAAAATTCCCAGATTTGCTCGCTGAGGATGATGATGGACTGTTTGCTCGAGAATTACCAGAACGGGACAATTCTTTAAGATTGTGGTGGATAGGAAAATCTAGTTAGCGTTCAAATAACATTATTATTATTATCTTAGTTCTTTGTAAATAAAATCTTTTAGCATTCACTTTGTTATACATTATAGATAATATAGATATACATAGATTATATATATTTTTGTATGTATCATTTATATTTAAACAAAACTTGGCTCAGTTTGTATGTAATTTGAGATAGTAATATTGAATCAGAAATGCATCCATAACTAGATCTAAGATATTTTTAGTTATTTTGCAAATTATGCCATATTTCATATTTACACTCAGAGTTAGAGTTAAATTTTCAGAAGCCTGAAACTCATGAAAATGCAACTAATAAAGGGGGTTATTTATTTTAATTGTAATAGATTAAAGTCAGATTTGTGTAGACCTGTATACACTGGTCACAAAAAGCCTCAGTCCTGTTATGAATTGGCTAAAAGTAGCTCGTTTTATTAATATGGGTAAAGAATAAAGAAAATTCAACCTTCTGTCTCTTAGGTGTTCAGATTATACCAATAAATGTTAAGCAAAAAACTTTTGAGATTGCTTTTAAAGCAAAGGGAAATCAATTTTAATGTTAAAAGTACTATCATGAGTAGTTCTTCGACTTTGGTTTTTACTATTCCCATGTGACACTATTGTGTAAAAACAATTTTCGATCACATTTCAGTTTCTGGTTTGAGACCAGATATAGATATGTGGAAAAATAGAAGATATGGGTATGTGACAAGAAATATCTTTTACACAATCATCAAGAAATATATGACCTACAACAATTATGATACTATTAATATTGTATAGTTTTTATATTTTTGTGACATGATAATAATGATGAGCAAATAATGTGCAATAAGTGTTTATTTCCACTATTATCATGTAAGGCATTCTCATAATGAGTTTCTACTAGGTTATGCAGATACAGTTTTATGATGTATCTTAGAGTCCCGATATTCCAAATACTTGTGGAAATTCTTTGCAGTTTCGATGTAGATTATTCTCTATGACCTTTTTGAACATGATTTCATCGATACTTAGAGGATGCAGAATGCTGGCCTGTTTTATTAGCTTGTTTCTCTTGCCACAAATCGACCTAACTGCTTTTATAATGGGTGCATGCTCTCTCCTAAATTGAGTCTCATTTTCGAGGAGCTTCAGCAGCATTTCTATCGAATTTTAAATCATAAAACACTACTGTAAGAGATAGCTTAATGTGCACACTTTAGGATTGTTTGTAATTTGTACAATTTGCTGGTAACTCTGCATAGAATGATAGTTGGTAGGAATTTCGTATTCTGATAGCATTTTGGTACAATGACATGATTACTGCAAGATTGTTTTCAACATTTAAAATACACCTCACCTTCTACACAGAATGATGATTGATCGGAAAATAAATTCTGACAGCATTTCTCTAGAAAGACGACCATTTTAGGGTCATTCTCAACATTTACAATATGCCTAACAACTCTTCATTTACTTCTATTTCTTAAAATTGTTTAATTTGATGAATAATAGTGATAAAAATCAATAAAATAAAACATTCAGCAGGAGTGGTCACCCCAAAACTTTCTCATGTGCTTTTTAATAAAGGTTTTATTGTAGAAAAAATGTCTTGCATGGCAATGGCATACAAAAGTTGCTAAATATTAACTTTTGTTGATAATATAGCATTTTCAAGAGATCTCTCTTTCCATCCTTGGCGAGTTATCTGATGATTAATCCGTAGTATGCGGTTTATGTTACTCGAAAAACAAATTTCTGTCTTAGAGTCTAATCTGTTATTCCCAGCAGATTGAATCAAAAATTTAACATAGAACTCTAATTTTAATCACTAAGTCCCGTATCATTATTCCCTGCCTACCGAAACAAAATTGTAACGCATAACTATGATTGTAATCACAAAGTCCCATACCAAATTTGAAATATTTACACTCATGTCCATAAATTATAGATAATGCAAGTTCAGGAAAATAGTCAGAGGGAAAGAGTCAGGAGTCAGAAGCAAAACAAATCTGACTTATTTGTAAAGCCTATTTGTTAAACAAAAGATAAAGAGCAAAAGATATGCTATCCATTTGATGTCATTCATAAAAATTGCAATTTATTGCTGAAAAAATGAAGAAAAAAAAAACTTATTTACAAAAACCAATAGAACATGATTGGTATGATAGTTAATACATAGCATGTCTCCCAGATGGTACAATACAGTCCATAAAACACCTAGGTATGCTGAGTATCAAATTATCGATATCATCTTGGGGAATCGCTTCAAGAAATGCTATTGAATGTATAATAAATCACTGGTGTAAATATTTTTTAGAGGATTCCTTCGATGAGTAATAAATCACTTATATAAAATAGATTCTTTTAAAATAATCTTGTTTCATTTATCAAGGTCAAATATATAAGAATTCCGGTGAGAAATCTACACGTGTGACATTTATTAGAATATCCTAGTATATAAAACCAGAAATGCATGTTTCGACCCCCTTTCGCCTTGTAAACGTGCCGCTTTTGTGTGCTTCATGAGATGGAATCAAACCGAAATTAAAAAATCGTTATGTATTTTCTTATGATTTTCGGCCACGACTTTGCAACAATGATTTCAATTCAAAGTTAATACGGATAATTTCAATTCAAAGTTAATATGTCGGCTAATATTACATATTAACCGACAGGATGGTTTTCTGTGCGTCAAAAAAAGAATTAAAATTAAATCCACAACAAAGCGAAATGTATGTTTTTCTACACAGTGTCCCTCAGCGACACTGTGTAGGAAAACATATATTTCGCTTTGTTGTTCGCTTTATACATTCAGTCAGTACTCTTCTTTCACACCAGTATTTACAGATGGCTCTAAATCAGATAAACACAGCTATCGTTTACACAACAGTAGCTCTGTGTTTACAGCTGAGTTAG
>JAOUZG010038032.1:0-35246 GCA_026289955.1 Argiope argentata | reverse complement strand
ATTTGCAAGATATATGCATTCAAACATTCCCTGGCATCATCGGAGAAAAAAGATATTATACATTGATTAAATTGTGGGATTATTATATTGGATTGGATTATTATATACAAAATAATTTATAGAGGAAGATCTTACCTGCATTGAAAACCAGATTGCCAACATTTTGGCTTATTTCGATGAGATTTCCTTAAAATCAATGCAAACAAAAAAAGTTCTGCTAACAGCTCTTCACGATGGAGATAAAATGACTTTTTTCGAGAAGGAGTCTCGGTAATAATAATTTTGATATTGCTGAAACAATGTAAAATGCATTGTTAGAAACTGAAGTTTGGAATAATAAGGAACAATAACTTTTTTAGGTAGCAATGTTATATTCTATTCTAGCACATTGTCATATTCAACAATATTTTTTATTGTTAAAGCTATTTTTTTCTCTTATTTCTGAAAAAAAAAGTTAATCGCAGTGCTTAAGGTATGTGCCTACCTTCGGAGACTTTTTTTTGAAATACTTAAATTTTCCAGAAACAAAAGATGTTTTTATTTAAAATGGACCATAAAACTTTGCATTTAAATTTTGAGTCAAATTTTAGTGAAAAATTGCACTTACGGTAAAGGTCCTACCAAAATTTCTAATTCATATAGCTCAATAATATTTATGCATGACATAAATAATACCCTTATATGTGTTATGAACTAAAAACTTTGCAATATTTTGAAAAGTTTTTGAAATATTTGAAATTTTGTGTCAAAACTCATTTTTTTAAGAAAAAAAGACATGTATTTATTACAAAAAAAGCAATGAAATTTTTGAAA
Organism: Argiope argentata; assembly: GCA_026289955.1. NCBI lineage: Eukaryota > Metazoa > Arthropoda > Arachnida > Araneae > Araneidae > Argiope > Argiope argentata. The sequence goes on along the minus strand of JAOUZG010038032.1, from coordinate 34,433 downwards.
ATGAAAATAGAGATTAGATTTTAGTTCATAACACAGATAATACATATTTAAACATTTTCTCAAAATTTCATTTCAAAATCTTAAAAAGAATTTTTTTGGTGATATTTAGCGTAAAACAAAATATTGAAAAACACAGTTTTCCAGAAAACACATTTAAAGATTTTATTGCACCATAAAAACTTTTTTACTGTTTTTTTATTCTCAAAATTCACCATATTTGTATGTTAATCCCTCTTTAACCTCAATTTTAACTAATTTTGATTTTTTTTTTAGCTTTCAGCTTTTTTCTAGTCAATTTAGTGGAGGGGAATGATTGACGCTTTGATTTTTTAATGCGTTCATTATCGATTCCCATATAGAGTTTTAAGGGCAGAGGATTAATTGGAATTGTCAAATGTTTAAAAATAGGCAATAGTCCTTTGTATCCAGAATTAAATAATATTGCTGCCATATAAGCCCCTAAAAACAAAGTTTCCTTCTCCTCAAAATGTTATTTAGGTAAAATTGACCACAAGACATTGTTAAAAATTTCATTATTGTTCTGTGTCATACCATGCAAGTATTTTTTTAATAATTCTCTGTCACAGAGTTCTAAATACGTGGATTTCACCGCTTTCTTGACAGAATTAGGAAGAGCTGTTGACTTTTCTGAATATCTTTTGCCATTGCTTATAGCTTGCTGATATCGACACTAGCTGTCACGCCCTTCTGCACACTGCCCATGCCTCAAATTTCTACTGCTAGAACAGCAGTGAAAGAAAGCAGCTATGACAGCAGAGTGCATTTTTGCAATATCTCCAACATTACTGCGGATGGCAATTCCATAGTAATTTTGAAGTTTATCAATGAATTTATCCGTTAATTTTCCTTTTCCACCGAGTCCTTTGATTTTCTTTTTTAGTTTTTTCAGTCTTGATCCTACTCTTTTCTGAACATGTCCTATACATTCAAGTTTTGTAACACTGTCTTTTCTATAAGCATCTTTCACTTTAAGAAAAGCCTTAGAGTCACCATCACCAAAATATTCAGTGTATTGCAAATGTCGTTTCAATACTGAACGTTCAAAAATTCTGTATGCCCCAACACCTTCCATATTACCTGATGACCCTTTGTAGTTAGAGCATTCATGGTCGCTAATAATTTTTTGTTCCCACATTCTGCAGTATTGCGTCATCACTTCTAAATCCAAATTTTTTCCAATATCTATGGATATAGCAGAATCACGGCCATTTAGTGACATATGGCCTCTCCGTTGCCATGTACCATCTACAGAAACAACACAGGTTGTACTTTTTTTCCAATTCTGTACTTCTTTAGATGCAGCTTTTAGATTTTCTTCACAACAGTACTTCACTGATTCTAATAGTTTCACTTCATGAGTTCTAAAAGTTTGTTTAGACACATATGGCAAATTTAATGTGCCCAGCAATTTCTTCCCAGAAGAAAATACTCTACCAATTAATCATAATGCCAATACCAATAAAGTATTTATAGAAGATCTTTTACTTATTTTGGAGGTTGATGTAAATCCAGCCATAAATCCACAATCACAATGTAATGTAAAATTAGAGCAAAGACCATCTTTGGAACATTCAGTCAATTTCACACCAGTTCCAAAGTAATGAGGGCAAGAAAGAATTGCAAACATTTGAATTAGAGTTTGTATATCGATTATCCTGTTACCATTTAACTCATGAACGTTCGATTTCACCACGTCAGCAGTTTCCAAGGTCTTCAGCTTTGCTGCACCTGCAGTAGACTCATCATTTTTAGGCTTGGCATTACTGTACCTATTTCCATAAAAGGTACGTTTTTTAGACGCTTTAGATCGAGCTTTCGGCATTTTTATACGATAAAAACTGGAATTTAACTTTAAAACAGGAAAAATAAGAAGAATTGGGCTAAAATTGTGAAGAAATCAATTGCACACACGAAAAACGCTTCTGAGTTATGCGTGTAAACAAGCTACAAATGATAATAGTATTGCCGTTCAGTTACTAAAACTTAAATAAAAAAAACTGCTGCCAGATTTTAAAAGGATAGTTAAAAATGAAAAAAGGAACGTTTATTTATATTTTAAAAACAGATTTTGACATTTTTACCGCTTAAAAGTTACAAAATAATCGCGTAAACGTTTTGTTTACATTTTTGCGTCCCTTTAAATTCCCACTTCCGGCTGCAAAAAGTCAACTTCCGGTTTATTAATTAGGCTGTAACTTTGCTTCTAATTAACGTAAAAACAAAAATGAAAAAGTTTAGGAATCTTAAATGTTTGGGCTATAAAATGAGCATATAATAAAAAATTCGATAATTTTCATGAAAACGTGTATTTTAGGGTAGGCACATACCTTAAGTTAGAAAAACCGAAGAAATTAAGTAAAATATATCTGTAATTAAAATTGAAAAAAAATCTTTGAATATATGGATAAGATGTCTCTAGAAATGCATTATCCCTTCTCCTGCAACCAAAATTTGCATTTGGAGCATAAACAAGAATGATATATGTTAAAACACTCTCTAAGTAAATAAACAAAATCTGGGAGTGAAATGGATATATTAAAGGGTTAAGTTCCCTTTGCATACTTGATGGAAAATGTAACTTATTCTACATTTTGTTTTTCGTACTCAGACGAAAATGTTCCTTAGAATTCTATCTTTAGCTCATCAGTTGATGCTGATGAGCCTATAACTCAATTTTTTTTAGTGATCTGTAGTTTCTTAGTTCAATAGTGGCGATTGATATTAATTTCAAAGATGACTAAGACAACAGATAAGCCAACAATCCACGTATGAATAGTGATTTTAGTTCTAGTTTTTCCATTAGGAAACTCACATTGGATGGAAATACACATGGATTGAGAAAGTTTACCTTTTCCATTTTTTAGCTAAGTATGCTGCTGACGTAAAACAAGACTGAGTGATTATTTTAGAGGGTTATGTCTAAAAATTATTTTTCTTCTTTAACCCTTTCTAAGTTAAATAACTACTAAATTATCAACCTTTGTATGAATTTATGTAGCTTAGCGTAAGCTCTGACAAATATTTCAATAAGACAGACAATTTGATGTTTCTTTCAGAACAATCCAATTTTAACGGCTACCAAAAAGCAGCTAGAAAAAAATGTTTCTCCAGTTTATAAAGATATATTTAAATTATCATATAACATAAAAGACGAAGTAACAAGAAAAATTTAGCCAGCTTGGTGAAATTTTTTCTTGGCGCTTTTGAACATCAGTACAATCAACAAATACTGATGTATTTCTTCCTTATCTTAAATAAGAAGGCATGTATTGATTCGTTGCTTAAATATTAAATAACCAAACTAATTAAAAAATCAAAATAAATGTATCTAATTGGATAAATGTATTCCTTTTCTTAAACCTTATTCAATATTAAAAATATTTTAATGTGCCATTGTTATTAAAAAATTGTCTTTAAAAACTCCAACTTTATTTATATATATGTATACATAATATGATCCTTCCTTTTCCTGTAATCAGTAGACTAATATGACCGATTACAGGAAAAGTCACTGTAATAAATAAGAACGATACAATTCGGTTTTAACAGCGATCAAAAAGAGGCAAGAAAAAATTTCGCTAAGTCATAAAAAATATAGTGAAGTTTGCTATGAAGAATTTTGAACGTGCGAGTCACTTGCTATATAGTCTGACGATTGAACTCGCCAAATTGGCGAAATGTTTTCTTTGTGCGTTTTGGTCGCTATTACAGCTTACCAAGAAGCTGTAATAGCGACCACAACGCAGAAACGGAGAAGAAATAACGATACTTACATATTAGATCGTCCATCTTTACCACCAAATTTGAAGTCGTCGCTAATGAGTTACTAAACCGTTGGCCACCATTGGCGAAGACGGTCCAAAATATAAGTGCCCAAATAACGGAATTAGAGAAGCGCAATCTCCTTCTATTTGTCGTGAGCTTTCAGATTCTTGAATTTATTAATTTTACCATATAAGCATTCATGTAGAACAATAAACGAAGAGGAAGTTTTGTTTGTAAATATATTTCTAATCTATTTTATTCTTGGAATATATTTGACCATAACAAAATATATCAATCGTAACAACTTTTATTTGATTGAATATTTTCTTAAATAAAATACAGCGATGGTAAATGATTTTAGTAATTTTTAAATTTTGTTACATGTTTTGATTGAGAAGACAAGTTATTGATTTAATAACGTTTATTTTATCACATTTAAAAAAGTGGTGACAATTAGAAATGAACTGAAGTTTGTCGCTCAACAGTAAATAAAAGGGACAAAGATAATTTCTGATTCAAAGTTAACAATAAGGGCCCATGATTCCGTTAGTGAAATAAAAAAATTAAGACAGAACTGAAACAAGTTGCTGAACAGGGTGTCGAAATGATATGGATCGGAGTACATCAGGGTATCCAGGAAATGAGAAAGCAGTTATAATGGTCAAGGAAACAGGCTTTAAACTTAGAAACGCAAAAAATATCTTTCTATGAATCCAAATCCAATTAAAAAATGAGACTTAAAAATTGGAAGAGTGATGTAATTATTCAAACAAAAGGAAAACTAACTATAAATATTATTTAAAATGTTCCTATCGGCCGAATTGCGGGCGATTTTTATTTTAACCAAGTATATACTGAAACACGGCGTATTTTCTGTATATCAAAGCCATTTCATTGACAAAAAATTCAACTCGTCAGTGTAATTGACACCAAAGAATGGTCTGTAAATCACGGGATCAAATTCTCTGCTCTATGATGTGACACCGACTCATATGATCTAGAAACTGGATGTGATCTGACGTCAAAGAACTAGTCATAAAATCTACCCTTAAGGAATCCTGTTTTTAGATCTCTCAATGTAAAAAGTTAAGGGGCATTTAATACATTTTTAATGTTTCCCATTTTAATACAATAATATTTCCCCCCTGGACCAATATACGTTTTCTCTAGAAAGTCTTCCGGTGTTTTCAAGTATCCGATATCCTTAAATCTTGTTTGCTCCTTCCTGTTAGGTGGGATTGCTCTGCAATGGCCAAAACAAGTTTCCTGCATGGGATCTGACTATGTCGGGGTATTGCTTGAATTTTCTCCATTATGGTAAAAAATTATTGTAAGAAACGTGACATAACAGAGGATTAGAAAAAAAAACACCTTTATCTTAACGCAGTATGACAATATCCGTCAAAATTTGGGACATACATAGTTTTTTGTTTGGGTAACCAGGCTTTTTAAAAACATGAAATTAAAATAGAAAATATTTTTCAGATATTTTTTTACCATTTTTAACAACTGTTGTAACTGAAATGAATAAAACATACTAAATATAAATCAGTAGTAAATGACAACTTCCCTATAAATTCTACTATAATCAGAAATTAAAGGTCTTGCGAAATTCAATTAAATAGAAATAATTTATTCAATAATAAATTGAAAAGCTAAGAAATTTTAGAATGTGTAGATGAGAAAACGAAGTAATAGCAAATGTTCTATTCTTTTAATTAGTGTGAGGTTATTCGATTCAAGCAGCAAAACCTCGGATGCTCTGAGCTCTTGGAAATCCAAATAAATAAAACAGTCTCAATCAAAACCTTCATTTCGGAACATAAAAACTAGAATTGAGTTTACTCAATTCCAAGTGTACCTCATTTCCATTAGAATGTGCTTCACAAGATAATCGTCATTAGGACTGCACATTCAGATTTCATGTTAAACTCGTTGAGGCCTATTACGCGAACTTCCTTTTAATTCCTATGGCAAAGCAGAAACAGCGAAATCGGCAATAATTGAGACTTTTTTAAGAAAATGACATCAGAACAAGCCAAATTTTATGAAAATAAGAGGACAGAATAGGAATTTATTCCTTACTTCTCCAATATAAATAATATATTGGAGAAGTAAGAAATATATTAAATTTTAATATATAATATATTATATTAAAATTTGAATTTTGATTTGGTAGTGTACACGTCTATAGTTTTGATGTTAAATTTGTAGTTTGTGGAAAACTAGAATTTTTTTTAAAAACATCCCTTCCCCCCATTTTTTTTAAAAAAAAATAACACAAAGTTTATGTTTTAATAATTCAAAGATATTATGGAATTTATATATAATTGCTTTTTATAATCTTGTAATCAAGAAAAGAGGAATTATAATCCTCAAAACTTCATATCCAGAGTTTGACAAGTTTTGAAAACTCAGACTGCCTGTTTCCGAAAAACTGATTTTTGGGATTATTTTTGTCTGTCTGTCTGTCATTGAACTCGATAACACAGAAAGGCTTTCAGGAAAACCGTTGAACTACGTCCGGATGTCTTGACAGTGAATTTGTAGATTTCTTTGGAATTTTGAGCAAAGTTCATTCTTAGGAAAACTGTCTGGAAAGTCCGAATAAAGACGGACTTGCGGAATGCAATGCACCAGAAAGACTTTAGTGCACAGATCTAACATCTTGTGTTCCGAACCTTTTCAAACTTCGCGCCACATCCGAAAATGCATTGGCCATTCGATCAATCCCTATACTCCCAAATAAATGTAAATGCGATAACTCATAAAAAATTCATTTTAGATAAATGGGATGTGGAACAGATTTAAAATTCAAAGCGATGTTCCTTATGAAATTTTGCCATGTTTGTTTAAGTGTTGATAGTTTGTATGTTTAATTTCCCATATATGTATATGCATGCTCTCAAAAAAGGTTGCGGTTACATAAATGAAATAGGGTATGCACTCTTGCCACTACCGAAGTGTTGTTTTTATTTGTTGAAAAATAAAGTTTCAAAGATGCTTAATCAATTTTCTCTATTATATTAAGAAGTAAAAATCTAATGCATTGTGAAATTAAAAATTCGAGCCTGTATGAAGCTTATGGTCATGCACAAAGTTAAAAATTTAATGCACAAGAGGAAATCATAAGAGTTGTAGAGATAGTTACGAAAAATTGTACGAAGAGAACCATACTGAGCTAACATTTTCCCTTTGAAGTTATTGGATTAATTTTCCCTTATGCGTGCAGCCAAATTTACTTACGTATTTAAAATTTTCATATGAAAACTGCGCATTTTCATAACAATAAAAAAAATTAAAACTGTCTGAAAAGAGAATCAACCAACTTTTAAATTTCTCTCATATGAATAACATAGAAAGTGTTTTAAGCATTGGAAAATTTGAATTTCTTTCCCAGTTATAGATTTCCCTGAAATCAAAAAAACATATTTTAGACTTTATGTTTGTCTGCAGATCTATCTGCCTGTCATAAAAATAACTAAAAATGTGCTGAGCTAGACGGATGAAACACTATTTTTGTATATTTAAAACAAATTTTAATGAAATAATTTCTAAAAGAGGTAACTCTAAGCGTGTATTCGAAAATAATACGATAATTACAAAACGAAGAGACTGCATGGATAAATTTGGAGCATTAATATAGGATTAATATCCATAGCGAAGCCATTAATATTTATAGATATGATTTAATATCGATATCACCAATCAAATGTTCAGATAAATCCAAGGTATTCACTGTCTATAGGTTTGCAGTTTCAGAAAAATATAAATGCGACAGTTCAAAACTTCAATGACTAAAGTATATCTAATTTGGCTTGCCATTTTGTGACTATAATTGTAGTTCTGTCTCAATAATTTTTCAATTGGGTAGAAAAAAGAGTTTAAAAACAAATGTATTTTATGGATATTTTTTATCGCATATCAGGGATTCATCGCGAAGAATCTAGCCAGGAATAACACTATAGATGCAATGGAGTTTGCTAAAATCTAGCCAAACGTTAATATTTTGTAACAATTATGTGGGATAATATCCTTAATACAGTTGCGAAAAAGTTTTAGAAAGACCACTCCCGTTGATTTATTCATTCGTTATGTCATTCATTATTTTTCTTTTTGTCACTGATATTATAATTTCTTCATTATAATAACTTTCTGCCATTTCCGCAGAAAGATTTCATAATAAATTTATATTGTCGTTTAATCCTCTGCTTGATACATTTTTCAAAAATCGCCAACCATAAGCTTTCTTAAATTTGCTCCTCCAGTCAAGGTGAAAGATAAATAGGATAGCCAGACGATGAAAGGGATTAAACTCCTATTCAACCAAATTTTTAAAAGTATTCAGATAATCAAATGCAGAGCTTTGATACAGATAATTGCCATTCATTAAGATGTATTTGTTTAACATTTTAATTTTTGCTTCTATTTAAATTTAAAAGAAAATTGTATAAAAGAAGCAAAAAATATATGTGTACCTATAAAAAATATGAATTTTTTTCTACATATTCGAAGAAACTAAATACAATCTAATATACACCTAGAAAAAATAGTTTTCAATTTTTTATGAAATTGCTGCTTATGGGAGATCTCCTCATATTCAAAAGTTGTTTAATTCAAATCATTCTGATTTTTCACTTAAATTTATCTATTACTTGCATTTTTAAAAAATCTATTTCAGAAATATAGAAAAAGTTTAAGTGTGTCCTGAAATTAGTCATGGTTGAAACAAATTTGAATTTTTCAAGAGGTAATGCTTCCGCGAATTTAAATATGAATGCTTACTTAATGGCATATGTAGTGACACGGGCTATTATACCTTATAGTTTTACTAATTGCTGAGTTTCTTCAGCAATACTAAATGCAAAACCTAAAAAAATAATGATATGAATAAATTTTATCACTCACGCTGAAAAATGAAATGATTATTAACGAAACTTAAAGATGGTGATATTACATGAGACACATAAAAATATATTTATTTAACTGGCATCGCGCAAAATATTCATTTCAAAACAACAACAGTTGTAGCGGAATATTTTATTTGCGTTTCTTTTCAAATCCAGCTAAAGTTTGAGATCAGAAAAGTTGTAAATTTATCGGATAAAATAAGTTATGTTTGGGAATCTAATATTTGAAGTTAAAATAAATTTTCGGATCCCAAGGAAATTAAATTCTTTCATAAACTGTGAACGAATTAATTCTTTTCGAGCTGTGGCGCTAGCTTCATAAGCGGATAATATCTACGATAACTAAGTATACTTTTGGATACTCAGGATACTTGGATACTTATACTTAGCGCCGCAGGTTCGTATCACGACCTTCAATTGTAGCGCAACATATACAACGGAAGGCTATTGCTCATTGAGGAAGTTTATTGTAAAACCTATTTCCGTACCAGAATACTGTTAAATTTTAAAGATGTTCAAAGAAAATTCTTTTAAGTTGTAAAGAAATGAAAATCCCTTTTTTGACGCAAATTTCAAGACATATTTGAAAACTCTCTTTCCTGGAATCATCTCGATATTAAATTTCTCAACATTGTTTAAATTATGAAAAACGTTTTAGTTAAAAAATTATTTGAAAATATTTACAGCAGTATATAGATATAAAGTGATTTATAGAGGAAGAACTTACCTGTACTAAAAAGATGGTCAACATTCAGACTATTTCGATGGGATTTTCTCCTGGACTAATCAACGCAAACAAAAAGTTCTGCTAACAGCTACTCATGATGGAGAAATGACTCTTGTTGGAGAAGAATTTTATAATGATGATTTTCCATACCGCTGAAATAAGGAAAAATGCATTGTTAGAAACTGAAATTTGGTACAATAAGGATCATCAATGAATTGTTGGTATGTTATTGTTATAGGCATATCAGAATATTATTAGGGTTTAAAATGGATTGTTACAAAAGAAACCTAATTAAATTCGGAACAATAATTTTCGACTTTTAACAATGGTGTATGCTAATCGTATGCCTAATTATATTGAACAATATTTTTCGCTTATTAATGAAATAAAATTTGATAATAGAACTCAATTTAGTAAAACTGAAGTTATTTGATAAATTATATGTGTGTTGAAAAAGAAAATAAATTAAAAATCATTCAATATATGAATAAGAATAGATGAGTGTATGGAAAGTAAACCAATTATCGTTTTTCTAAAACGATAATATACATTTATCCTAGCGTAAACAAAAATGATTTTAATTAAAACAAACTCTAAGGAAATAACTAAAATAAAATCTTAGAGCGGAATAAAAACATTAAAGGGTTATGTTCCTTCAATTTCCATGGGAAATGTAACTGATTTTACATTTTTTTTTCGCTCTCAGAAGAAAATGCTCCTTAGAATTCTACCTTCAGTTTAACAGTTAATGCCAAATCAGCTTATTACTCAGATTTCTTCGTTGCTCTTGGCGTTGCTTAGTTCAATTTTGGCGGTCGACGTTTATTTCAAAGATGACTAAAACAACAGCTAAGCCAATAACGACAGCTATATTGTGAATTTATCTCTGGTTTTTCCACCACGAAACTGAAATTTAATTTTTGTATTTAATAATTTTCAATTCTAACATTTTTTAAATTTAAGTATGCTGTTGGCGTTAAACTAAACTGAATATTTATCTTAGAGGATTATGCCCCCAAAATATTTCCCTTATTTAACCCTTTTTTAGGACATGGAAAGCGAGATTGCCACCAAATTAATAAATCTTTGCAAGAATTTATTTATCTTGACATAAGATTTGTCAAAGGATTTTCACGTATCAATTCGTTATTTAAATATTAAATAGCCAAAATAATGAATAAATAAAAAAACTTATCTAAATGGTCAAATACATCACTTTTATTAATTATATATATATATATATATATATATAATATGGTCCTTGCATTTTAACTACATCGGAATAGTGGGTACAATCAGATGACTAATATGACTGATATCAGAAAAAGTCCCTATAGTAAATAAGAAAAGGTACTGTCCAGTTTTAAAAGCGACCAAAAAGAGGCAAGAAAAAATTTCGCCAAATTTTAAAACAATATTTTCATATACATTATTGTTTGTTATGAAGAATTTTGAGCATGTGAATCACTTGTAATATAGTTTGTTGATTGAAATTATCAAATTGACAAAACTTTAGTGCTTTCGGTCACCATCACAGCCAAGCAAGTATCAGAATAAGAAATAACGGCATTGGGAACACAATCTTCTTACATTTTTCATGATTTTTGAGTTTCTTAAATCTATTAGTTTTACTATATTAGCATTCAAGGTTAAAAATAATCGAAGAGGAATTTTAGTATCTATATATGTTTCTAATCTATTTTATTTTTGAAATATTTTTATACATAACAAAATATAGGAATTTCTCTGGTAGCCGGGTGCCAGCGAAAAATCGGCAGAAAAATGGCAGCATTCGATATTATTTGGTGATTTTTCGCTTTAAAATCACTAAAAAATTTGGCAGCATTCTATATTATTTGGTGATTTTTCACTTTAAAATCACTAACAAATTTGGCAGAATTCTACGTTTGGCGTGTTTTTGCTGGTTCCCGGCTAATGGAAAAGCCTTAAAATATACCATTGGACACAACTTTTATTTTATTGAATATTTTCTGAAATAAAATACTGCGATGTTATATGATTTCAGTAATTTTTATATTTCATGACACGTTTTGATTGAGAAGACAAGTTATTATTTAATAAAAATTTATTTTGTCTTATTTGAAAAAACGGCGACAGTCAGAAATGAACTGAAGTTTGTCGCTCCACGCTAAATAAAAGGGACAAAGATAATTTCTGATTCAAGATTGGCTTTAAGGTTCCACGACTTCGTTGGAGAAACAGAAACAAACAAAAAAAGATATAACTGAAAAAGTTGCTGAATAAAGTGTTGAAATAATCTGGATGGGAGCACATCAGGGGTATCCTGGAAATGAGAAAGCAGTTGCACTGGCCAAGGAAACATGCTTTAAACTTAGAAAGGAAAGAAATATTTTCTTATGAATCAAAATCCAACTCAAAAATGAGACTAAAATATCGGAAAGAGAGATGGATTAATTTAAACAAGGGGAAAACTAACTATAAATATTACTTAAAACATTCCTATCAGCCGAATTGCGGGTGATTTTTATCTTAACCAAGTATATACTGAAACAGGGTGTATTTTCTGTACATCAAACCATTTCATTGACAAAAAATTCGACTCGTCAGTGTGACTGACAACAAAGACGGCTCTGTAAGTCACGTGATCAACGTCTCTGCACTATGATGTGACACCGACTCATATGATCAAAAACTGGATGTTTTCTGACTCGAAGAACTAGTCATTAAATCTACCATTAAGGGATCTTGTCTTTAGTTCTCACTTAATGTAAAAAGTTAAGGTGCATTTAGTGCATTTTTAAGTTTTCACATTTTAATCTATATATATAAAAATCTTTGTCCTGAGATAATATATATATATCAACGCACAGCCAATACTGCTGAAGCCTCAGACTTGAAATTTGGCAGGCATGTCCCACTAAGAAAGTACCCAATAAGAAAGGATTTTTCGAAATATCAATTAGTTCGGGAGAAATTAATTAATTAGATATAATAATTTTAGATAATCCTAACACTAAAATGAAACAATGGTAGAAATAAATATCTTAACAACCACTTAACAATTTCTTTGAATTTAAATAATGTACGATATTTTTACCAAAGTTTTTGTTGTCCACACAATGTCTGCTTTCCAATATATCTTTCAGTTTTCAAAACTTAATTTTTTCTCAGATATATATAGTGCAACTCGTTATCCTCAATTTAAAATCATGTCATAGCCCGATGGTGCTGGCAACAGTTCAGTAAACTACGATTTGTCCGAGCTTACCTCTGTATGCCTTGCCTGAAAAACTGAATTTTCTCAAATACAATCAAAGCAAACTAAGACAGAGGAATACATTCATTTGAGAGATGAAGTAGGAAGGCATGACGCTGATCAAATACGACAGAGAGTGGTATTACCATCATCGTTTACTGGTGGGCCCCATTACATGCACGAACGAACTCAAGATGCCATGACATATGTACGTCATTATGGAAGTTCAGATTTGTTTATAACTTTCACGTGTAACCCAAAATGGAAAGAGATTCAACAAGAGTTGTATCCTGGACAGAAGCATTATCAACGTCATGTCATCATTTCGACAGTCTTCCATATGAAAGTGAAGGAGTTTATGGACCTTATAGTTAAAGGACAAGTTTTTGGTAAAGTTCGTTGTCACATGTTATCTGTAGAGTGACAAAAGCGAGGGCTGCCACATATTCATTGCCTGGTGTGGCTGGAAGAAGCCATTACTGCTGATGTGGTTGATAAAGTAGTGTGTGCAGAAATTCCAGATATTGATTGTGATCCCCTTCTCTATGGTATTGTTAAGGCTAATATGATTCAGGGGCCATGCGGAAGTGTAAATAGAATTTCTCCTTGCATGAAAGATGGTTGCTGCACAAAACGATATCCTCGCCCTTTCGTCCAAGAAACACAGAGGGCACAAGATGGTTATCCTTTGTATCGTAGGAGAACTCCAGAAGACGGTGGTTTCACAGTTAACCTTAAAAGATTTGAGTTAGATAACAGACGGGTAGTACCGTACAATCCCGTTTCGTTGCGCACTTTTGAATCTCATATTAATGTTGAGATAACGAATTCCGTAAAATCCATAAAGTATATTTGTAAATACATCACTAAAGGAAATGATCAAGCATCCTTTATTTTAAAGAGTGATGAAGATATTGATGAGATAAAGATATACGAATCTGACAGATATATCAACAGTTCAGAAGCAGTATGGAAAATATTGGGATTTCCTATTCATGAGAGATAGTAAGCAGTAATTGATCTTGCTGTGCATCTGGAAAATGGCCAACGTGTTTACTTCACCGCACATAGCATTCATGACAAAGCTGTAAAACCTCCAGAGACAACACTTTCGGCATTCTTCAACCTTTGCAAAATTGATGAGTTTGCTTGAACACTTCTATATGCTGAATTTCCTTCGTATTATCTGTGGCAACAAAGTAAAAAGTTTACAAGACGTAGGCGTGGAGAGAATATTGATCAATGGCCAGGGATAAAGAAAGATTCTACTTTAGGGCGCGTTAACACAATTCATCCTAACAATGTTGAGTGTTATCACCTACGCCTCCTCCTCCATCGTGTTAGAGGCCCAACATCTTTTTCTTATTTAAAAACTTTAAAAAATGTTAAATACCCTACATTCAAAGCTGCATGCATGGCAATGGGATTGCTCGAGGATTATAAACAGTGGCAATACACTATTAAGGAAACTATTTTAAGCAGCTCATCGATCAAACTGCGAACTTTCAGTTATCTTAGTATTTTGTCACCCCTCTGATCCACGAAGCCTTTGGGAAAAGTACAAGGACAGTTTTTCAGAAGACATCCGGTTTCAGCATGAAAGATAACTGCAAGACTCCACTCTTTCAACTAAGAACAAAGCGTACAACCAATGCTTGATTCTGATTGAAGAAACTGTTCAGAGTCTGGGAGGTCAGCGCTTAATGGATTATGGTTTACCTCAGCCTGAGCGATTTGAGACTCATTTTCAAAACAAAGAGTACATGAGAGAAACAAATTTTGATCTTGAAGATTTGAAGAAAAAAGTATATAATGCTGAAGCCACTTTAACAGACGAACAGTCCAGCGTATATCAAAAGGTCCTCAACAGCATCGAGTCTGGTACAGGCCCAATATTTTTCTTAGATTCACCTGGTGGAAATGGAAAAACATCTGTCTTAAATTTACTTCTTTCAAAGGTCAGAAGCAATAAAGGCATTCCCTTGGCAACTGCATCATCTGGAATAGCTGCAACGTTATTAAAGGGTGGAAAGACAGCTCATTCTGCTTTTAGATTACTCCTTAACCTCAATCATTCAGATTAAAAAACAGATTGCAAACAATGTGCAGTATTAAAAAACAGAGTGATTTGGCTAAGGTTTTACAAGATTGCAAACTTATTATCTAGGATGAGAGTACTATGGCTCATAAAGTAGGATTCGAGGCACTTAATACAACCCTCAAAAATCTAGGAAATTCTGATGAAGTAATGGGTGGAGTAACTGTTTTACTAGCAGGATATTTGTGCAAATGAAGTTAAAGCATGCATCAAATCGTCGTATCTGTGGCCTAAAGTGCAGAAACTTTGTTTTAATATGAATATGAGAGTTCATTTACATGAAGATGGGTCAGTAGAATTGTTTTCTAATCTTCTCCTTAAAATAGGAGATGGAATACATCCTGAATGCGCTTGAAAAATTATTATACCCCACGAACTCGGTACGGTAGTCACAGAGTTGCCAGATCTCATCCCCAAGATTTATCCTGATATTGTTGATATAAAAAATAAGCCGATTGAATGGTTGTGCGAGAGTGCCATCTTATCTCCAAAAAATGATACAGCCGCAGAAGTCAACGGCATCTTATTAAAGTCGTTTAGTGGAGAGGATATTTACTACAAATCTTTTGATACAACAACAAATCGTGATGATGCAGTGCAGTATCCAGAGGAGTTTCTGCACACCTTAGACCCTCCAGGTTTTCCACCTCACATACCTGAAAGTTGGAACACCGGTAATGCTACTAAGAAACCTTTGTCCACCAAAGTTATGCAATGGCACCAGACTACAAGTGACTAAACTTAATAAATATGTAATCGTGTATGGTAAGATTACACAATACAAGCAGCAAAGACTCGGATAATTTGGATTCTCGAAAATACAATTAAATTAATAAATAAAACTTATTCATTCAAACCTTTTATTTAGGGATATGTTGTTGTTGTTACTTATGGCACTTGCTATTGGACAAGTCCCGCTGATGAAAGCATCAGTAGATTTAAGCCTAATGAGCGTCTCTTGTTTTCGAAGCAGCACAAACTACGGCCAAGAGTACGACTACACACTCATCACACTTTCGCTTGACGGCCCCTTTTTTTACAGGGGGGCACAGTTACACATCTCACAGAAGAACAACCATGCTTGTACCGGGACTCCCAGAACACGAGGAAGACGCGCTGCCTCTGAGCCAGAGAGCCGGCATTTAGGGATATAAAAACTAGAATTGAATTTACTCGATTCGAGGTAGAAGTGTACTTCCTGTTAGCTTGTGTCTCACAGGTGAGTCACCATTAAGACTACAAATTTAGATTTCCTGTTAAAAGGGTTAAGACCTATTATTCAGATCTAGTTTTGGTTCCCAATGGAAAACAAAAATATCTGAATGGTCTGTGATTGAGACTTCTTTTAAAAAATGATGAAAGCGACATCAGAATAAGAAGAACGCCAAATTTTGTAAAAATATGATGACAGAGTGATTTTATTTCCAACTACTCCATTATGAATTTAATTTTTTTTCGATTTGACAGTGCCCATATCTATAGTTTTGCTTTTAAGTCTGCAGTTTGTCAAAAATTATAAAACTATTTTTTTTACCATAATCCCTGCCCAAAATTTGTCTTAAATAACATGAAGTTTATGTTTCACTATTTTAAAGAATTTCTATATAGTTGTTTTTTATGATTTGAAATCAAAGAAAAGAAGAAGAATATAATCTTCACAAATCCATAGACAGAGTTTGAAAGTTTTGAAATTTCAGACTTCTTGTTTCGGAAAAAGCAATTTCTGGAAATATGTTTTTCTGTTTGTCTATCGTTGAACATGATAACTCAAGAAGGCTTTCAGCAAAACCTGAAATTGGTCATGCTGTCGTAACTGCAGATTTGTAGATTTTTGGTGGAATTTTGTGCAAAGTTCATTCTTAGGAAATCAGAAAGTTTGAATAATGGCCGACCCAATACTTGCGGAATTCAATGCACCAGATAAAAAGAATTTAGAGCGCGGATTTAGCAATGTTCCGAATCTCTTCAAACTTTGTGCCACAGCCGTAAATTGATTGTTCATCTGTTCAATCCCTATACTCCGGAATCAATGCAAATGCAGTAACTCAGGAAAAATTTTGGAGTTTAGGGAACACAGAATTAAAATTCAAAGTGAAGATCCGTATGAAATTTTGTGATAAGTTTGTTTAAGTGTCCATATTTTGAAGGTCTAATTTCTCATATACGTATATGCATACACCTAAAAAATGTAAGGGTTATATAAATGAAATAAGGTATGCACTATTGGCATTATTAAAAAGTCGTATTCACTGGCTGAAAAATAAAGTTCCAAAGATGTGTACAAGTCTCTAATGAGGTGCACACTGAAAATAAAAATTTGCGTACTTCGGCCGTTCATGGCCATGTACAAATTCAAAAATATAAGACATGAGATGAAATGATAAGGATTGTATAAGCACAAAACGAGAAATTGTGCAAGGAGCATCACCACTTTTTGAGTTTGATACACTGGGTCGAAATTTACTCTTTGATGTTATTGGATAAATGGTAACTAATATCTTAAGCAATTAAAATTTTCACATGTAAATTGCACACCATTTTCTAAACTATAAAATATTTTAAAAAATTAGAAAAAAATTGAATTAATTAACTTTTAATTTACTCTTACGTGAAGAACAAAAAAAGTGTTGTAATCGTAAAGAAATGCAAATTTGAGTTTTTGATGGATTTCCAAATCTTAGATTTTCCTTAAACAGAAAAACACGTTTTTTGGATTTATGCCTGTTTGTCTGGGTTCTGCCTGTCATGAAAATAATTAAAAAATGCATTGAGATAGACGGATTATATACACTTATTTTGTATTTTCCATCACATTTCAATGAAAATTCATTAAAAAGGAACTACTTCTGTTCTGGTGTTCGGAAATGAACACGATAAATACAGAAAAAAAGAGATATATATGGTTAAAACTTGATGCATTAATATAAGATTACTATTTCATAACAGAGATACCAATATCCATAGTCACCTTTTAATATCAATATCAAATGTGGAGTCAAATACAACAAGGCAATAACCGTCTAACGGTCTGCTCTTTGAGAAAAATAAAAGCGTGATAGCCTCAAAACTCAATGACTAAAATATATAAAATTTGGTTGGTCATTTTGTGACTACAAGTGCAGTTCTGTTTCAATTATTTTTCAATCGGTTAGGGAAGACGCATCTAAAAGCAAATATATTTTACAGATATTTTCTACTGCATACCAGAGGTTGATGGCCAAAATTTTCGCCAAGAATAATACCCTTGATTCAATAAAAAAAATCTAAACTCTACCAAACGTTAATATTTCGTAACAATTATAAATGCCAGTGTAATGCTATTTATTGTATGAGATAATATTCTTAATAAAGCTGCAAAATCGTTTTAGAAAGACCAATCCTCTGATTTATTCTTTCAGAACATACCATTCTTTATTTTTCTTTTTGTACCTCAAGATATAATTTCTTCATTATTAAAACTTACTTCCATTTCTGTTGAAAATTTTTAAACAGCATTCAAAGAACCAAATGTAGATATTCAATACAGATATCTCCATTCATTAAGATGTATTTGTTTAACGTTTTAATGTTTACTTCTATTTAAATTAAAAAAGAAAAGAAAATTGTATAAAAGAAGCAAAAAATACCATATATACACCTATAGAAGAATATGAATAAAAATTTTGTTTTTTGTAGAATCAAAGCAACTCAGAAAAAATGATTTTCAGTTTTTCTTGAAATTGCTGTTAGTTATTCTTATATTCAAAAGTTGTGTAATTCAAACCATGTTTATTTTTCAATTAAATTTATATATTGAGTCAATTTTTTTAATTCTATTTCAGAAATATGGGAACAGTGTTTACTGAGAGCAACCATAGTTAAATAAATTGGAATTTTTCAAGAGATAATGCTTTTGTTAATTTAAACGTGAATGCTGGAATAATGGCATATATAGCAATACATGTATGTTATACTTTACATTTTTATTAACTGCTGAGTTGCTTTCGCACCACAAATTGCAATACATAAGAAAACTTGAAATATTTTCTAGCATTGCGGATTTAGCAGATTATTATCGAAACTTAAACAAGGTGATATTACGAAAGAAACACAAAATATATTTAATTGACTGGCATTGCATAAAATATTCATTTCAAAACAACATCAATTGTACAGAAAGCTCTAATTCGGGTTTTATTTTCAAAATCAGCTTAACGCTTGAGATCAGAAAATTAGTAAATTTATTGAATGAAATAAAGTAATCCTTGGAAATCTAATATTTACAGTTAGAAGGGGGTTTTGTATTTCAAGAAAATTAAAATCTATCATAAACGAATTATTTCTTTTTAACATATTCATCAGTAGACAACAAGTTATTATGGTTATTTTATGTAAACCTGTTTCCTTACTAGAATATTGTAAATTTGCAAAGATGTTCAAAGAAAATTCTTTTAAATTGTAAAGAAATGAAAATTATTTTTTTTGAAGCAAATTTGCAAAATATTACTGAAAACGCTCTTTTATGGAATCATTTTGATATTAAAGTTTTCAATATTTTTTAAATTATGAAAAAGATTTCAGTTTAAACATTATTTGAAGATATTCGCAGCAGTATATATGAAATGATTTATAGAGGAAGAACTTACCTTCATTAAAAGCAAGTTGGCCAACATTCAGACATATTTCGATGAAATTTTCTCCTGAACTAATGAATGCAAACAACAAATTCTTCCAGCAACTCTTGATGATGGTGAAATGACGCTTACCGGAGGAGAACTTCTGTAATAATGTTTTTTCATACTGTTGAGATAAGGAAAATGCATTGTTAGAAACTGAAATTTGGTACAATAAATATCATCACTGAACAGTTGGTAACTGTTATAGGGTAACAATATACTCTTATGATGTAAAAAGACCTGTTAAAAAAAGAAACCAAATTAAATTGGAAACATTAATTTTTAATTGATAACAGTGGTTTATGCTATTCTAACACCTTGCTAAATTAAACAATATTTTTTCACTTATTAATAAAATAAAATTTGATATATATTTAAACTCAATTTAGCAAAATTAAAGTAGTTTTATAAATTATATACTTGAAAAAGAAAAATTTAAAATCGTTGAATATATGGATGAGAATCCTAGAGCATATGCAAAGTAAACGAATTCTCGCTTTTCCTGAAACGATGATATACATTTATCGCAGCATAAACAAGAATTATTTTTAAAGTAAACTAATAAAAAGTAAATTAAATCCATTCTTGGAATGGGATGAGTATATTAAAGGGTAGAGTAATCACAATTCCTTTAGAAATGTGCCTCTTTTTACCTTTTTTCTTTACTTTGAGAAAAATGTTTTTTAGAATTCTACCTTCAATTCATCAGTTAATGCAATGGGTTTATCATTCAGATACCTTTTTGGGGTCATTGCGTGGCTTGGTGGCAATTCAGATTCATTTAAAAGATCACTAACACGACAGTTAAGCTAACAACCCACATTTCAATCTTTTTTCCTTCATGATTTTTTTCATTATGCATATCAAATTCAAGGTTTGGATTTAGAAAAATTACTAATTTTATTTTATATCTAACAATTAGTTGATGCAAAGAAAGAATAAGTATTCAGAAGATAATGTCTGGAAATTCCTTTTTTTTAAAAATTAAAGTTTTATACATACATAATTAGGTTCTGTAAATTTGCCTACATGGTACTTTCTAGAATAAGCATTGATTGGTCTTATAAAAATCTCTATTATAAAAAAGAAAAAATATGTAGGCTCCATATAGTGAAATGTTGCCGCAGTGTAGAATACGCATTGTCTGTGAATAAAAACGATCAACTCTATGGTTCCAAGATATAGGTTTTAACGACTAGAAGAAGACAATGCATGAAACACAAAGAAATTTCAATATTAAATTGAACATTCCTTACCCTTTAAAAATTGATAAAATTATTTGATACTATATATTTTAGTAAATATTTATATAAATTGAAAATTTTATAAAAGAAAGAAAATTATCATACTCACATACAATGTAATATGCAAAGATTATTTTCTACAGCATAGACGCAATTAAATATACTGCAATACTTACAAAAATACTACATTCTTAATTAACAAAAATTGATTCTCGCCAATTTCAAATTGCTGTTCATAGCAGAGATTTCAAAAATGGTTCAAAATTAATTAATTTGATATTTATTTATTTTTTGCTTAAATATAAGGTTAAGTAGTGTTTTGTTTGTAATCAGAAATATAGGAAGAGTTTGAGTTTTGATGATTCATTGGACTCAAGTTCAATGCAAGAACAGTAAACTATTTGGCAAGAATATGCAAATTATTTTGGTTTTACTTTCTTGTATACAAAGTGGCAGTGAAAGAAATAAAATCATTAAAACATTTGAACTCTAAATTTTGACGAATCTTCTTGTTTTAAACTCCTCTAAATTCTAAAAACACATTTTTTGAACTATATCTCTTTCTCTACCTTTGATAAAGATAACTCAAGAATTTCTGAAGTTGAGTTTTCTCAGTAGAAGTGAAAATGCTTTTCTTGACATAATCCACACCTTGAGTTTCACCATATTAGAACTCAATTATCTCAAAGAATAAATGTTCTACAGATACAAATGATGAGGAGAACGCAGATTTGTACAAATTGAAAATATATAATAGAAAAAAAAATCATATAGTCGCATACAACGAATATAGAAAGATTTTACTTTTCTTAAAGTCAAAGCAATTAAATATATTTCATACGTGCCAAATACTATATCTTACGTAACAAAAATATGATTCTTGGCAATTTTAAATCTCCATTCATATAGTAGAGATTTTCATTTTCACAGTTAGCTAGTTTGAAATGTACTTATTTTTCGCTTAAATTTAAGGTTTATGTAAAATGTTTTGTTTCTAATCAGAAGTAAAGCAGAAGTTTGATATTTTTGGTGATAAAAGAACCTGACTGAAATTAAATGCAAGAGCAACCAATCTGAAATTACCAGTTGTATTGGTTTTGTTTTCTCGACCAGTGGTAGTGAAAGCAATGAAATCATCAAGACATTCAAATTTCAGATTCTTGCTATTTAACTTCTAATTTAGACTAATACAAGTTCGAAAAACACATTTTTGGTATTGCATCTCTCTTTATCCTTCTTGATGAAAACACGTTGAGCAAGAAGGTTTATAATGTGGTTTTTAAATTTAATTTCGTTTCTATCAAATTTTGACCAAAATCTATTTAGAGAAAGTCTTTGTCCGACAGTTCGAATACAAGTTAACAATATAACTGCTAAACGGTGAGAGCTAGAAAAATAAAAATAGGTGCATAGATTTAACATTTATAACGTACTCTACAAATAAAATTTCAACTGAATCCAATAAGGGACCAACTGTTTGTCTGTAGCTTTCAGAAATATGTTAACGCTATAACAAAAGAAGTCAATACTTAAATATATCAAAATCAAAATTGATATTGGATTTTGTGAAAACCAGTGAAGTTTTGGGCCAATTTTTATTAAAGTTTTACAAAACGTAAATATGTAATATGTCTAATACGTAAGTGGCTCGAGGTGGTTGGCGACCGTTGGCACATCGACGGTCTATTATGTAAGTATAAAACCAGTTTTAAAATACTTTTATTTGCATGCCAGAGATTAATAGCTGAAAAACTTGTCGAGAATCCTACAACAGATTCAGTAAAATGCTAAATTTTGGTAGCAGTTTAATATTCTACATTAATTGTACGACGATGCCATGAAATTCGTTCTTTAAGATAGCATATTTTTTACATTATATGTGAGAAATTTCTGAGGGAGCCGTTTCAGTTAGTTTCAAATATGATTTTTTTCTAATATGCACCACTAATTAATTCGTTGCGATTAGGCAATACTTTGGTCTAAAATTTGAAGTGCATTGCATGTGAAAAACTAGACGATTTTTTGAAGATTCTTCATTAAAAATATATATTTAAACTCCCAATTAATGTCTTGATAATTTTAAGATGTAATAGAATTTTTGTATAATATCTTTTTATTTTCTAATAAACAGAGAAAAGTCAATGTATTGAATTACTGTGAATTCGGTATAAAAGCTTTTCAAAATTACGTCTGTCCATCTTTGAATACGAAATCTCAAAAAATATTTGAGCTAAACGGTTGAAATTTAGAATATGGAGTTACGATTAGATTCGTAGATTTCACGGGATATCTGGATGCTCGAATATAAAAGAATCTTTCTGTTCGTTTATATTGCGAATAGAATGAATCTAAGTGTCGAATGCTTAGATCGATTTCAATCTTTGAGTGAAATCCATGATGGGATTGATCATCTGTCAATCTGTACTTTCGAATCCATATGAAAGCTACAACTCAACAGCAAATCAACTTAAAATGGAACATAGTCTTAAAATTCATTATGAAAATCCTTTTAAAAATCTAATTATGTCTGTTTCAGAAGTAGTTGTCCTTAGATTAATTGCATTGACTCAAAAGCAATGACTCAAAAATATTAAGGCTTTTAAAAACGAAATAAGGAATGCACTCTTGCCACTGAAATTATTGTTCTCTTATAAAATGTAGTTTCAATAAACTGAAAGATAAAATCCACAAGACGCATAATCAGTTTTCTCTATTACACCACGAATTAAAAATCTCTGATACGAATTGTGGCATTTTGAAAATAAAAATTTAATCATTCTGGATATCAGGGCAATTAACTAATTCCGAAATTTTATGCTAAAGTAGAGGTCATAAACATTACACGAATAGGAAAGAAAACAATAGGGAAACTACCAACGCTTGTTTAAGTTTGTTATACTTTTGTGAAATTTTTACTCATAATATGTGGGATTTGATTTAGTTAAATTACAGGTCAAATTCACTCATAATTTTTCCGATTTTCAGATAAAAACTACACAATTTATGTATAAGAGTTTCAGAACAAAGAAATACTGAAACAAATTTTTACTTTTGTGTATACGAAGTATAGATAATGTATTGTAATCGCAAAAAGTTCAAAGAGTTTTTGGCGAATTTGATTTGGCTGATTTTTGACATTATAGCTGGTTCTCTGTTTGGATGTCTGTCTGCAACAAATATAACCCTAAAAGGTTTTGATAGTGGAAGGCTGAAATTTGGGGCATGATATTTACAGAAAGTTTATATATTTCTATCAAATTTTGAGCACAATCTCTTCAGAGAAAATCTGCTTTTCCGGCAGATAATAGCTTGAATATATTTTTTTGACTACAAATATTCTTCTTTGCCAATTTTTTGCGCCAATCGGTTAGTAAGCCATAAATTTAATTTGTAGAATATCACTTAATGAACATCAAAGATTAATAGCCAAAAAACAAGCCAAGATATCACATTCAAAATGTAAAATGCACGCCAAAGGTTAATCTTTTGTAATTATTGAATGCCAAAATTAAGCAAGGCGTTCGTAGGGATATCATTTTTACTAGAAAATGAGAAAATGTTTTAGGGAGACGGCTAATGCTCGTATTTTCATTTATTTATTTACTTAATTTTATTAATGAAGGTATAATTTTTCTTCATTAAAATTCAGATTTACCTCAAGAAAAGTTTTTAATAATACAGAAAGACGCTCATATATATATTTTTAATAATACATAAATTCAGACCTCAAAACTGGTCATTGATTTTTTAAAAATGCATTGGTTTTAAGATTTATTCTGAATATCGACTTAAATTTAAAACAACAATACTGTATAAAATAAATAAAATATGATATATATGCTCTTAAAACATAATAGAAACACATTTACTTTTAGTGAAGTCGAAGCAAATTCACACTGAAAGCACCAAATATAATATTATGAAAATAATATTATGAAAATAATTATATGTATATATTATGAAAATATCATAATAATATTATAATAATAATTCTATAATATTATGAAAATACGTTTTTCTGCTGGCACAGAGGTTGCACGTCTTCCTTTGTTCTGGGAGTCCTGGTTCGGGAATGGTTGTTCTTCTGTTTGCTATCTGTGAGATGTGTGATTGTGCCTCCTGTAAAAATAGGCTGTCTAAGCAAATGTGGCGAGTGTGTAGCCTAGTCGTACTCTGGGCCCTAGTTGGCGCTACTTCAAAAACAAGAGACGCTCCTTTCGACTTAAATCTGCTGCTGAATCAGCAAGGGGCTTGTCCATGGGAAGTTCCATAAGTGACAACAACAACGTTTTTCTGTCAAAGTTGTTATTAAATTGTAGATATTTTCCCTTTTGGAAGTATACTAATTTATGTATTGAGGGATTTTTTTTGGATCTCTTGTAAAAATGTAGGAAGAAGATTTCTAAGATTTGATTGCGAAAAGGTTAGGCTAAAACTGGCTTTATGGATAAATAAATTTCTATTTTTCAAGCGATAATGCTTTTACTGCTTTAAACATGAATTTTTGAATAATTTGATATATGGCAATAAAACTTATCAAATGTATTTTTATCAATTAGTGAAATTCTTTTTTTGTTATTAAATTTAATACTTTATAATAATATAATATTTTAAATTTACTTTGAATTGAATTTATTATAAACTGAATTTAAATTTAAGGAACCTATGAAAGAAAGGCTATAATAATATAGTTTTATAATTGGCATAGTGCAAAATTTCTTTTCAAAACAGCATCAATTACAGTAAAACTCTTATTGTTATTAAATTTGTCAACTCAGCTTAAATTTGGACACAATAAAATGTAGGAAATTTATCGAATAAAGTAAAGAAATCATTGAAAATACAATAATTGCTGACACCAAAAGTCTTCAGATTCCAATGAAATAAAGATTTCAGACATTGCTTGAATTTTCAAAAATGTATTGGTTCAAACTATATTTAAGAATGTTTGGAGTATTATATAAAAAATTTTTATAGACAGAGGACTAACTTACATTGAAAACAAACATAACAACTTACTGCATCGACTGCGATTACTACTATCACTCCAATGAAACAAGGTACATCACTTAAAACAAGATGGCCAGCGCTTCGGATTATTTCGATGAGATTTTTTTCTTAAATAATCAATGCAAATAAGAAGTTCTGTAAATTCTTGAAGGCGGAGTGGAAATGACGCTTTCTGGAGAAAAATTTCGGTAATAATGATTTTTGATATTGCTAAAAAAAGGTAAAAGGCATTGTTAGAAACTGAAATTTCTAATAATGAAGATCCACAATTAACAGATATGTATTGTTATAAGATATCAGCTTATTTTTATGATGCAAAAGGCACTGTTAGAAAGAGAAACTAAAATCTAGAACAATAAAATTAGATATGTAATAATGATATATTCTATTCTAGCAATTTCTTATATTTAACAATATTTTTCACTTACTCCTAAAACCACAATTGATAGTATAACCCGATTTATTATAACTGAACCAATTTGGAAAATTATGGCTTGAAACCAAAAATAAATAAAAAATCATTGAGTATATGGAAAGTAAATGGATTCTCGCTTTTTCTGTAACCATTATATTTGCTTTCCGCAACATAGATAAACATGAATTTTAGGATGCTTAGATGCTTATCGGTTGCAAAGACAATCATAAAAGAAAATTCGCCAATTTGACGATTTCAATTGTCAAACTATATAGTATGTGATTAGCACGTTCAACATTTTTAATAATGATTAATAATGCACTTGAGTACATTTTTATAATTTGCCGATTTTTTTAGTGGGAGGGGAGGAGCTTTTCAATCGTCTTTAAAGTTGAATTATACTGGATTATGTTAAAGTAAACTCAAAGAAAATACATCAAATTTGGGATTAGGATGGGTATACTAAAGGACTCAATTATCGCAATTTCAATGGGGAAATGTAACTGCTTTTACATTTTTTTTTGCCTAACAAACGAAAATACTTTTTACATAACTCTACAATCAGTTAATTAATGTTAATAAGTCTGTCACTCAAATTTATATGGATGGTCTTAGCTTGACTTAGTTAGTTCAGTTTTCGCGACAGAGATTCATCTGAAGGATAATTAATAAGATATCCAGGTTAAAAATCCACTTTTCAAACGTGATTTGGATCCTGATTTTTCAATCATGCATTGTAAATTAAAGTTTTGGATTCAGAAGTTTATTCTATTTTATATCTAAATATGTTGCGGATGAAAAATAAGAGCGAATACTTATTTAAGAAGATCTTGTCTGAAAATACCTTCTCTTTTTTAAAACTACAAATAAATACATAAATAATTTGGTTTTTGTAATTTAAGTATTTGGTAGTGGGAAGTATAACATGAATGATCATAAGAAAGGTCCAATAATAAAAGAAGACCAATAACGTGGCTAGGAGGAGGTATGTCAACGCATCCGGATGACACAGATAGAGATGCACAACTCTTATACATCGAGTAAAATACTTGAATGTCAGTCTTACACGAAACACAAAGAAATTTCAATATTAAATATTAACATTCCTTATCTTTATACATGTGACAAGATTATTTTTAACTATAGATTCTTAGTGGATATTTATATAAAATGATGTTAAAGAAATAAAAATATCATATATGAACATACAACATAACATGGAAAGATTTTACATTCCACAAAGTCTAAGCAATTAAATGCATTCCATACGTACCAAATATTACATCATATGTAACATAATACTATTTTCGATAGTTTTAAATTGCTATACATAGTGCGATTTCCATCTTTTAGGATTGGCTAGTTTAAAATATATTCTATTTTAGCATATGGTCTGTATAAAAAAATTGGATCTAATAAAAAATAAGGGGACATTTTCCTTTTTGATCATAAAAATATTAGACTGAAATTCAAATGCATGATTAACAAATCCGAATTTCGTAAGCTACATTGGATTAACTTTCTCGTATGTGAAGTTCAGAAGAAGTATTGAAATCATTAAATCATTCGAAAATGAAATTTTGACAAATCTTCGTGCTTTAGATCTCCTTAAGTTCAAAAAACACTTTTTTTAGCATTATATCTCTATGTCTATCATTGGCAAGGTTCTTCAGAAATTCCGATTGTTCTTTATAATGTAAGACAGTTCTTCTTTCGATACGGATTTTTCCACTGACCTCTCTTGTTCCTCACGAATTTCTACCAAGATTGGTTCCGAAATAGAAGATCGAAAAAGACACCAAGTTTTAATGAAGGTCAGATGGTTTAAACACTTAAATCTTAAAAATTTCTTCTTGTTTGACCTTTTCGGACAGTTAATGTTTGTCGCTTTATGCTCGTTTGAGCATTTAATGTATTTAAAAGTAGGCTTGTTACAAAGAATGGTCACTGCCTAACATTCTTTCACCGTATTTCTCGCATGTTGCATCCTCCTCACCTTTCTGTATTGGATGCGAAAATGAAAAATATCTTAGGCATTGCCTTAGATTAACAATAAAGAATTTACTCTTTGTCTTGTTCACCATACCTTGATGTAATCTGGAGCGACGATATTAAACATTGTGACTAAGGCAAATTCTGTAGGTTTATTTATTTTTTTCTAAATTGATGATGATGATGATGTCGTGTCCGCTTTTTACCGCGGAAAGAGGGGTGCAGTAGCTTCTGAGGGTATAAACCCCTGAGCACCCGAGGGCAGAAGTCTGACTTCTAGCTCAAATGAAGATGAAACACACACACATACGGTTGCACAGCCCATTTTTACAGGGGGGCACATTCACACATCTCACAGATAGCACACAGAAGAACAACCATGCCCGAACCGGGACTTGAACCCGGGACCTCCAGAAACACACACACATATGGTTGCACAGCCCATTTTTACAGGGGGGCACATTCACGCATATCACAGATAGCACACAGAAGAACAACCATGCCCGAACCGGGACTCGAACCCGGGACCTCCAGAACACGAGGCAGACGCGCTACCTCTGTGCCAGCAAGCCGGCCTTCTAAATTCAAATCGTCTTGATACATAGATTTTAATATTTTGTGTGTCTTTCTTCCTTCAAATCGAAGAAATCAGTAGACTGTTCAATGCTATGCATAAAAAAACCTTGTAGTCGTAGCTCTGTTCATACTTTAGATCTAATTGGAATACCTATAACACCTTGAATATAGCTTATTTCTTTAGCCGTATGTCAAATTTCAGTTTAAGCAGAGTTTTTTCTTGATCTGAAATGAAAATCTCATCGTTATATTCTACCGTATTTAACTTTTGACAAATATTTTTTACAGGATTTAGGGTAAAATTTGAGAAGATTACCATTTTGAGCTTCTAAAATGAAGGTGAACTTATTTGTGCCAGCTTCTGACGCTCATTCAATCCTTGACAAATTATCATTCCCGCTACGAAGCATCATCTTATCGGCATCCATTCTTCGTTCGATGAATGCAGATTCTTCCTCTTGAAATTTATTAACAGACATTTTGATGAAAACCCAATACCCTAAAGATCATTCGAAAAGAAAGTAAAAACAAACACAACTTATCGAATAAAGCTTACGTGAAATCTAAATATTCTGGGAACAGTCGTGTATTCGTTCGCCTCTGTAGACTAGTAAAATCAAAAGAAACACTTTAAGCCTTTGCAGTCCGAAAAACAATTATATGCAATATTATTCACCTAATACAAATATTTGTTTATTGCTATAAAAAATAAATAAATATAATTCTTTCAAGTCGAATTTCTTTGAAAAATTAATCTACATCTCTTAACAATTATGTAGGCGTTTTTAATAATTAAATTTGAAAAATAAATAAATAAAACGACAAAATGATGCTCAATCTTGAATGTCGCGTCACACTTGACATCGGACCGCAAAGAGTTAAAAATCAGTGATCTCAGCAGATGATACTTTCCAAATGGCCATTTAAAACTAGAAGTTGGAAAAAAAAGCCTTGTTTTGGAGAGGGAAAATTTATCGCAGAGGAGTTTGAATGACTGTCTTTTGAGTAGTGGGGTTTTGTTTCGGCGCTAGTACTCGATTAAAGAAGCACAAATTCCTTATAAACAAAACTCTGGTTCTCAGTTTGTTACAAAACCTTCCCTGCGATAATCCTAACTGAAAAACATTAAAAGAAAGAATAATAGTTATTAGCTGGGCATCATTTTATTACTGAAAATGTCCCATTTATAAGGAAAAAGACCTAGATATCCTAACATATAAAACAATTATTCTTCTAATTAAATGGAATATCTTCTTTGGGGCATTTATTGTTATACTTCTTTTAAAGTACATCATTAAGTTAATCCTCTTTTTTTTCTTTTATCTGATGATAAGTTGAATTGATATTCTACTCATTGATTAGAATATTAAAAATTGTTAGTCGATGCATTTTGCCGGCATTCAGTATAAGTAAAATTATTAGGATACGAAAAACATTTAAATTAAGGGCCTTGACTAAATTTGAAATTAACTGAATATGGGATATACGATTAGCTACCCCGGCAATATTCAACAAAGTCTTGTTAAGTTAACAAATTTCAGCATTCACACTGTTTCTCAAACGATAATTTCAACCTTAATTTTTACCCTCTTTTAAGAATGTATTCTTTATTAATAGGTTTATAAATATGTTGGTGTAATTTAGTTTGTTGTTAAGTTAAATCAGATTAAAATATTACTTCACATCTAAATAAATATTGTTTTAGAGTGGCCCTCATCATTTTCAGTAGTAAATAAATATTATCTGCATCAACTGACAAAGGGAGGTGACCTCCTACCCTCAACTCTCTTCTTGAGACGTAGCATTCCTGAGTTCCAATTTTTAAGTAAAATTCAACGAATACAACTTACAGACTTCACGCTCGAACAGTAGATTTGATATGTAGCAACCCATGGTGCATTGTGAATGAAATTTGGTCTTAAATTTTCGAT
Source organism: Argiope argentata (assembly GCA_026289955.1). Lineage (NCBI taxonomy): Eukaryota > Metazoa > Arthropoda > Arachnida > Araneae > Araneidae > Argiope > Argiope argentata. The sequence continues at coordinate 3,851 of JAOUZG010038032.1, read as the reverse complement.
GTTTGCCTCCCAAAACCCACACTTCATCACTAAGGCCCAAACAATGCCTATTTTAGCATTTGTATGTGATGAATGATAAATCATCTTTTCTTCCATTTTCTCAACTATATACGAAATCTCATTGGAATATTATTTCTAGTTTAAAGTGAATGAGATTATCTGTTTATACTATTTAGCAAGTACTGTAGTACTCCAAGTATTCGAACTGGAAATTTTGGAAAATCTCCACTCTTTAAACCTCCTTGAATTTAATAAACACGTTTTTATAAAATGTCTGTCTGTGATAAATGAAACTGAGAAACTGCTTTGGACTAGGTTTATGAAATTTTATATACGACTTTACAAATTTCTTGATTCCTATCATATTTAGAGTAAGTTCTTTTAATGTCTGTGTTTACTTTCAATTGTTTGAATATAACTTAGCACGATAAATACGAAACGAAGAAAGCTAGTTGGAATAAATTCAGTACACAGATTTAACAAATACACTTGAGAAGTCCATCGAATTTTGAGTCTAATCCTGTAAGGGGTTGAATGGCTGTCGATTTCTATTTTCCAGAGCATGCAAAATCTATAATTAAGTATTATATTCTTCTGTCCATCTGTCTGCTCATCTTCCTGCTACAAAGATGCTTTGAGGTGAACGAATTTAATTTGGTTAATGATCTTTACACCAAAGTATTATATTTCCATCCAATTTTGAGCAAAATCCATTCAGAGAAAGTTTCGACTGTTTAGGGGTTCAAATATAAATTTGGAAGATAGCTACAAAACAAAGAGAAAAGAGATGCACAAAATTTAGTGCATATATTTAACATACTTAGTAGTGATGCTTATCCAATTTTGAACTAAATCAAATAGGGTTTGATCGTCTGAGCTTTCAGAAACATGCAAACGGTTTAACACAAAAACGCAGTGACCTTAACATATCAAATTTAGTAAGTGATTTTGTGGCTGCAATTGCAGAACTGTATCAAATTTTTGTTTCAATCTGTTGCGAAGAAAAAGTATAAGATACAAATGAACATTTATTAATTTGTATGTTAGTATACAAGAAAGTGTTTCGGTGATCATTCTTGCAGGTTTAATTCCTCTGCCTTCCAAACTTCTAATTGTAAAAAATGAGAATCAATGAACAATTTCACTATCTTCGGGTATTCTGACAATCATTGATCATTTTTTGCTTTGAAGACTGTACATGAAAGAACCGGTACTATTCCCGATATCCTGTACAATCATTAATGGTTTGAAAAATTTAAAACTATTTTTTTTATAGTTGTCTATACTTTTTTTGGAAATTACTTTTTATATGATTTATTCTTTTCTTTTATGGGGAATATATGCTTTTTTATGTAGTTAATTCTCAGAATTCATAAAAACCACTCGTGCCGCTAGGGAGAAAGAGAAATGCAAGCAACAGGCAATGGTTATCTTTTTGAGATGACGTCACAGTCTTCCGTCAGTCTTAAATCAGTGGAAAACGATAAGATGAGTTTACGTGTTGCAATATATTTTTTTGAGAAATGTGCAATTATTAATGGAGCGTTTCCACATCAATGAATGTTTTTGAATTGGGTTTTTATTAGTTCTAATTAAAAGAAAATTTTTCGACGGCTGATTGAAAGTTTCTTTATTGTTGAAAGTCACCAGTGGATGACTGCTCGATACTAATTCAATTAATTTGCGTCTCGAGGTGCATGATCTTAGAAGGGTCAAATAACGGTCCTTTAAACAAACTTTGTCAACAATAAAGACGGAATGTAGCGTAATATGCACGAAGCAAATATTTGAATGATGGTTAAATTATTCTCAAAGAACGCGTATACCTGCGTAAGAGTTGAACAGAAAAGGAAAAACGCTCGGTTGCATCTGCATACAATTAAGAAGAATCAGCTTTGAAGCTGAAAGCATAGCATGTCGAACAGTAAAATAGGGGATCAGATTTTACTGTGCTTCAGTAATTCTTGAATTATATTTTAACTTGACATAAAAATGGACGTCATGCATTATTGGTCTTTAGCTATCGAAGAATCCGAGACGAAACGAAATATTTTTTAACAGAAGATTCTGCTTTATGTTTGGTGGAATAAGACTTTTACCATGTACTTTAGATACTTAGAGAACAGTAAAACCATATGATTAATGTATACTCTTGTGTGCAAATAGTGTTTCGAAGTTATTAAATTGTCGTTCTGTAAAGAAGTTATTAAATGGGTAAGTAATTGTGCTAATGATAATTTCCTTATACTTGACGTTCCTTTTTTAGCCCTCGTATGAATATTCTTTATTTTTTGCTATCTTTATTCGTTTTTTATTAAGGTGTCTATTTAAGATTTAAAAAAATTCTGGGATTTAAAAACCCGTGATGTTAACAAGTTAAAAAAATATTCTCTAAACTTCGAGAATTTCCAACCCCATTTTTGATTGTAACGATGTTATTTCAAAAGCTAAATTTAATGATATATCGAAAGCCGTATTTCAATTTTTAGTCCAACATTTTTCCAGTGAAAAATGTTTTCATCGCTATAGCGTAGCAGAATTTTAAACTCAATAATTTATAAATAAACATCTCTTTATTTTTTAAATATTCTGTTTAAAAGGGATTCAAACCACAGTTCTAAGTAGATTTGAAACTTTTAGTCTGTCTTCGTTTGGAAGAGATCCTTTAAAAAAAGTGAATTTTCGAACCATCTTTAACATTTTAATGCCGAAATTTTAAATAAAATTTTGCCGTAGAATTGCTTTTCTGATGTAATTATTAAACTGAATTATTCAAAATTTTAAGAACTAATTCAAATTTGAGGTATTTCAGTTAACTGTAATTTAATACAAATTATCAGTAGAATCGGCCCGAACAAATGTTTTTAATTCTGTGGGTCTAGGTCCCTTCAAAATTTCCAATCGAATTTTCTCGTTTATCCTTCTACGGTACATTAAATTGTCCTAAAATCATTCATAATTTGTACCAACCATGTTTATAAGCTGGTATACTGTATATAAAATGCTTCATATCCCATTCAGGATGAAAAAATTAAAAACTGTACATGGCAGATTGATTGACTTACAGGTATCAAATTTGTAACTTGATCACTTAATCAAATTATGCGCATTACGAAAGGGTTTCTGAAAATTTTAATTAGATTTCATTGAAAAATTGTTTATATTATACCTTTCGTTTCTTGGGATGAATGTCCTTTCATGTATAATATTCATGTAAATACATCTTTTGCATAAAATGATACATATGTATAAAAATGAAAACCTCATTTAGCTGATATTAACCATCAAAGGGGTACTTATTATTTCAAAATGATCTGCATTTTAAAAAAAATTAAAAATTGGTGGAAAATTCAAGTTGATATCATTGAAAAAGTAAAATTACAAGTCTTAAAAATGGCGTATATTCTTCCAAAATATTTTCAAGCAAAGCTTGTAGAAAAAATATTATTTCTGACTAAGACTTTTTTGAAAAATTAACTATTTATTTTGTCTTAAATTATATCTGTGCAAACTTTTAATTTCTGTCTCGTTCATTAGGAAATGTAAACTTCTATAGGTACAAGATATTTAGTATAAATATTTATCAAACATTTATAGTGCCTCTTATTCTAAAAATACAATTTTCATTTAATATTTTTTCGTGTAGTTTTGCTATACAAATAGGTGTAAATGATAAAGCCCAAATGGACCAATCAAGTTTTGAATATTATGCTACGATTCGAATTCGAATTAAATCTGCGCATTCAAATAAGATTTTTGTCTGAATTCTACTGCCGTTTCGAACCCCGTATATTCACGCACATTGCATATTAAGAGTGAAAAAGTATTTTTAAAACATTAAAAATACTGTT
>JAOUZG010038029.1:6227691-6253873 GCA_026289955.1 Argiope argentata | reverse complement strand
TTAAAAAGAAACTGGATTGGCATGGCCTTATCAAAAGAAATTATATTTAAAACGAAATTATTAATGCAATTCTATGAAAAAAGAATGATTTAGTTATTACTCTGCAATCACAATCTGTCGACTTTTTAAAAAATTCTGTGCTCTAATTGAGTATTGGTATATTTCATTGAATCAAATATTTTTGTGAACTTCATAGCTTTTTTCACATTGGCTTTCTTGGCTCTTGCGATGTTAATTTGGGAAACATTTATTTAAAATTTTACTGCTATTTGATAGGAATAAAAAATATGAATATTTTCCAATTGTTTTATTACAAATTACATTGGGTGTAAATTAAATGCATATTTTACGAAAAAGGTGAAATGAAAAAGAGAAATTAAGTGTTGTTGTTCAAGGAAAGTGATTTTTCACCTTAAAAGCATGTTATTGACTAGTTCAATTGAATTAAATTTGTTTAAATATCATCTTTATATATTGTTTGCTAAACTAGATTTTTAAAAATTGTTACAGTTTAATAAAGTTACTCATGAATACAATTTGTATTGCTATGAATATAAATGTTTCAGTTTTAAAATAGTGCAAAAACCATTTTTACTTGATTGCATTTTTGAAAGATACGAATTGAAGAAATTTGGTATTAATAACATTTGCGACAAATTTCCTTTGAATTTTTATTAATTTTGTTGAAAGTTTTATTTTGTATGAAATATACTTCATGAATATACCAAAGTTGTTCTCATCTGCGATTTCTTGCCATTGATTTTGGAAAGAATGAAGTTAACAAAATCTATTTTTGTTATGAATCTCTATTTTGTAAGTGCAGCAAAATTTTAATTATATATGCTTAAATCTAGTGCAGGATTTTGAGCACTGTCACCCATGGTATTTATATAGTCCCTGCTACACTATTATTATAGAGTACATGTCACTGATATACTGACTGAATAAATAGGTTCCAAAATTTCTTTCCCCACTTTCTGATTCATAGCTCTTCATTCTTTAGTTCTAGGAATTATCAAAAGTTCTTTAAATTTACTTTTAATTTTCTTCAAACTTTCCACAGATATTTTTTTCTCAAATCATTGACAACTATTTTCTTTTAATTCTATTTTCTTTATTAATGTAATTGAAATTCTTTTACTAAAAAATTTAACTAACAGAGTGGCTTTTGTTTTCTACAAAATTATGGTTGTTTTTTAGAGATAAACTTTTAAAAATATAGTTTGTTTGTTTTCTAATTGAAGTTGTAGGCATCTTGATGTAATAAAATCCTTTAACAATCTACAACACCATCTATCGAATAATGTGGAAATGCATTTTTTTATTATTATTATTGTGTAATTTAATTTACCCTACTGTTAATATTATGAAAAGCAGATTTCTTCTAAATATTACATTATAATTTTTCTTCTAGAATGTTTAGACTGGCACTTTATTCATAACCATCCTATATGTACTGTGGTTAATGTGATTAATCAATTTACCTGTAACCATCCCATAGATTTATAATGTTTTAACCAGTTAATATGTTACTCAGTGATACCTCATTATGTTAGTAACTTTATTGTTTTATAACTACTAAATAAATATACATTGTTGCAAGTCAACTTAGGTAGCAGAAATGGAATGCTTTTATTTTAATTAGCTATTATTACAAATAAATGCAGATAAAAAGGGATAAAGTGTAAATATTATGAATCGGATTAATGTTTTGAAGCTATTACTATTTAGGCTATTATTCTCAATAACATTGGTGATTTGAAATAAATGGGTAAGAATTTTCTTACCATTAGAATTCTTTTCTTCTAAATCTTAGAATCCTAGCCATCAAAAATGTCAGAAAGTTTTGTTAGCTGAAATTTCTTTCAAATTTTTATTAATGTGGAGATTTTGCAAATGGATAAACAAAAAATCTCTATCACAATTTAATAGTTAATATATTCAGAAGTTTCTTCTTTTGAATCAAATCTTTATCAAAAGTCTTCAAATTCAGAAAGTGAAACTCTTTTTTTTCGTCTGTAGAAATCTGAATTATATTGATACTAAAATACTTCAGTAATGAGTTCATGGCTCATCTGTCTAATTAGATGGCATCTTTGATAGAGAAGATGTCATGTAATTAGATAGTAGGTTCAATACGATTCAATTATGTGAACTACAAGTGAGTCACGTGGCATCAATCTTTTAAAGTGCCAAACCACTACATTCAGACTATTAAAAGATTAATACTATTTCAGGTGCTCTATGACTTCTAAAGTGCAGAAAACACATAGTGCACAAAAGCTGTAAATGCATAGATGGAATTACAAACATTTCAAGCTAGTATCCTTGTTTCACCATTTGTAATTGCCATTATAAAATTTTAATTCCTTTTCATTTTCTGTAATTAAATCATTTTTTAAACTGGTGTTTTAGGCAGCAGGAAGAATTATTTAATAATCTGATTAATCATTTCTAGATATCACCACTGATCAGACCATTATTTATATGTGTGTATGGGGTGAGGATTGGAGATATCCTCTTCAGATTTTAAAAGCATTTAAAAACAAATAAATATGAATACTGAGTTTGTTATTTATATTCCAAGGTTTGTTGAAAGATATAATTTAATTTGTATAATTTAACTGCTTTCGGAATATGCAAAGTTGTTCATTTAAGAAAATTTAATACAACAGCCTAAATATATGAAAGCCCATTAATTTTAGAAATTAACAGCCAGTATCAACAGCCTAATAATTATGCTTACTATAAAAAATTAATCAAAAAATTATACTAGCATTACATTTTCAACGTTATTTGGGGCAACACTAATTGCATTAATTTTTTAAGCCAATTGAAATAGCACAATACATATTAGAAATTGCAATATATCCTTCCTTTATTCTGTATTATTTTAATTCTAAAGTACTTCAAGATGAATCCAGAAAATCGGTTAATTAACAATATTTAGTTTTAAAGGCATCAAACATTAAAAAAATAAACAAAATTGTTTGAAATAATCACTCAGAAACATGTGAAGCCTAATCTCAATTGCAGGGGAAACTGAATTCATTATTTATTTGGTAGTGGTGAAATGAAGATTTTTAGCAAGAAAGTTAGTTTTTATTAATTAATAAAAAATTAATGAGTAAATATTTGAAAAAACTGTATTACTATGAAATGTCATCCACTGCAAGTTTTTAAAAATGTATTTCAACTTGAGTGGATGAATAAAAAGTATTTTATTAATGATTGAGAAGGTGAACAAGATATATAGATATATAAGCAGCGTGTAACCTAATAGTAGGAAGTGAAGATTGAAAAAAGGAAGAAAAAAATGAAATCTGCTATGCATATTTCAATGTGTCATGTCAGGATATAATTTCTTGGACGGCCAATCATTGAAACCGTTTTACTTAATTAAACAATCTAATCTACTTTTTAAAAGATTTTTATTAATGTTTGAAGAAACTGTCTCATCAAAAAGTGGCAGATTTTGCAAATGTACTTATTAATTAAACAATTTAAAACTATTTTTTTTAAGTTTGAAAAAGCTTTCAAGTTAAAAAAGATGAAAAATCATATCAGTAAAAAAGTAGCAAATTGCGAGTTAATTAGGTCTTTATTTGAAAATTTCAGCCATTTACCAATATTTTTTAGTCTTCTAAGGCCTGTTTTTGAGAAAGTTGAACTTCAAAATTTCAATTCCTTGCCCATGCATTTTTGGTGATGCCAAAAACCCCATAAAGTACCACCTGCTCGTGAAAGTTAAATTATATTTTTATTCCTTTTCATTGAATGAGCCACTTTAGTATTGCAAACGGCCCATAAAACTTTGACTCGCAATTATTGTTTAAAAAAATATTACTTTTCCCATTTATTTCATTTTATACAATCATGTGCTTAAAATGACATTTTTCTATGTTTTATTTGCTGTAGTAATTAATTAAATTTTTTTAATCAGAGCTTTTGTAAAGGCAATGACAGCATGTTATTAAAAGCTGATTTTTGGAGATGCTTGTGCAGATAGTAAAATTTCAATTCATTGTCCACGCATTTTTATTGACGCCAAAAATAACATGATGTTCTCACTTGATAAAAAAGTTTTAAAATACTTTGAAGTGGCCCTGAAACTCAGCGGCGGATAAACCACTGTTATTGCATAGATGGACAAAGTATTTTATAGAGTTGATATATCTTAGAGATTCATAAAAAGGAAAATTTGTGTAATAAGTAATTTCATCAATATTCAACTTCTAAGTTTTTTATTCAAATTTTCTTTCGAATCAACAGCTTATTGTGCTATTGATTAAGACGCAACAGAAGATGACTAAACAATGGCAAATCATAAACTAATTAAAGAAATGAAGAGTCAAAACATTTGCTGGTAAATACTTCTTCATAAGAGCACTTGATATACAAATGTGATTAATTCTAAAAATAAAAAAAGAAGCATATTTTTAACATTAAAAATAGCACATTATTATGACCACTAAGGATAAAGTTTAAAACCTTTTGTTTTCTTCCAAGGTTACAATTGAATTCTCTCTACACTTTGTTTATACAATTTTAGGACGGAAATTCAATCTTTCTGTGGTTTTCTTAACGAAAATATTATTCCATATTTTTTGCATCATAACTTTTTTTTGTCAGCGAATTTTGAAAAAAATAAAGAAGAAAAAAATATAAATGCTTTAAAGAGAACAATGATAATTATTTATCAATAGACAGAAGTCTTCTAATAATAAATAAAATCATGAGCAGTTTTCTAAAAAAGTATATGGATATCATCTGTGGAGTGCATTCTTATCCTATATATGCTGAAAAATTTCTCAAATAATGCTGTGCCATATCTTGAGTTATTACAGCTGTTAACCAAATAATAATCGAAGTACATTCGAGATATTAAAATAATGTCATATTGCAATACATAAATTTTCTGATTTCTAAGTGTTGCAACCGCCACAAATCATTCAATGAAATAAAACGTTTCAATAACGCTGTACGTTTGCACAGTTTAATTGTTAATGATTCAGAATGGAAGCTAAGCTGCTGAGTAATAAAAAGAACCAAATGTCAGTTAATATAAGCACAAGGGGGAATATAAAACTTTAAAACATGATATAAAAAGTAAAGAATTAACTCACGTCAGTTATTTAGCAGATCAGCGAGCTCTAAGAACATCGAAAAACGTAATGTATTTAAGTGGTTTGTTCAAAGAATACTATCAGAAATCAAAAGAAGAAAATTATCTTCTTGATTTAGATTCTGAATATACCTCAACAGATTTTGAATTATACCTCAACAGATTTTGAATTATACCTCAACAGATTTTGAATTATACCTCAACAGATTCCGAATCTGAATATATAGAAATTGATTCTGAACATACTTCAACCGACTCTGGATGTATGACAATGGAATCTCAAGTATAAAAATAAGATGGAATCTCAAGTATAAAATAAGATGGAATCTCAAGTATAAAATAAGATGGAATCTCAGGTATAAAATAAGATGGAATCTTAAATATAGAATAAGATGGAATCTTAAATTTAGAATAAGATGGAATCTCAGGTATAAAATATGATGGAATCTCAAGTTTAAAATAAGATAAATAGATTTAAATATTATTATTATTACACATAATACGCTTGTTAATCAGCAGTTTAAAAAGCTTCTATTTGCATCAGGGAGCTCATATAATATTCAACACCTCACCTGCAGCTATTTTCCAACTTTAATATAAGCAAAACGAAACATCCTTCTTAGACTTAAAGTATCTTTGACGCTATAAGCTTAATAATCCATATTCATTTATAGGATTGAAAGTCATCCAAAAGGTACTGTCATTTTATTTAAAAAAAATCTTTTAATGCTTATAGAAGAATTTTGTTTCTATCATGATTAACCACTTCGCATACAATGACTTGTCTGACACGCGCATCGAGTTACTGAATTTTTACTCTCAAGTCTGCAATTAAGCCTCAGAATTAAGTATTTAAATAGGAAAAAAATCAATATGAAACGATTTGGTATCCCAAATGCTCCATATATTATTTTAAAAAATCAGATTAATAATAAATTACCAATATAGGATTACTTATCTAATTAGAAAGTTAAATAAATTCGTTGTTAAGTATACATGGAGTTCAGGTCTGAGCGCTTGGAAGAAATTTTTAACCTAGACGAAATTGATCCAACTGGTAATTTTTGGGGGGTATTTGAAAAACGAATGGCACAAGTTACACTTTTGTTGTCAATAACACTCATCCCATTACCGTTTCTTTAATACGTTTTTGAAGAGAATAATTTCAACATGGGTATACACTCACTTTTAAGATGGTCAGTGCCTAAAAACGCTGTCGGTCCATAGCAAGTATTTGTCCCGCTGGGTCAATATGCCGCTGTATAGTATTTTGTATACAATAGGCCACAGTATACTAGGCTTGCGTTTGTAGAATTTGGCGATGTTTTTGGAGTGAAAAAAAATGATCAATCATCGTTGATTAATTCCACATGCTTTGCTTTTTTTCCTTTCTTATGTAAATTTTTTTCATTTTATATGCCATTTTCTTCTTCCAAATTTGGATGTAGTGACCTTTTCTATTGTTTTGCCATGTTTCTTTGTGTAATTATCCATCCTTTTAATACGATACAAAGTGAAAAAAAAAATTCAGAGGCCAAAACGAAAATTTATTGCTCACCATGGAATGCCTGAATCTATCTTATGAAACTGTGGCAAATATAAATCAGCCCCTTTCTACGCATGCTCTATATACTGGCCGTCTTATAATAGCCCGAGTGTATACCGTCATTACAAACGATAGCCTTTTGTTTACTTCGAGCGTCAGAAAACAATGATTTTTCTTCTTTGTGTTGATGCCCATTGTTAAAATAATGGGAACAACGGAATAATAAAAGGATATACTTAATTTAATAATTTTTGTTTGTTGAAAAGGTTTATTAATTGTTTAGCTAAATGAATTTCATAGATACGGTTTTGTGTATTTTAGTGAAATAATGATCTATACTTAATTATACTAATTGACTTTTCTTCTAAAAATATGACGCATAACATCAGAATTATACCTTGTATTTTTAAAATATTACTCTTTCTGACGGCTTTGGAAGAACTTCTTCTAAGAATCAAAGCACAAAAAGTAAGGTAACAAATTCCTTGTTATTATTAATAATAAAAACTTAAATGATTCAGTACATTCGCGACTATCCGGTTTCAATATTATCCCACCTATTTTTGTTTTATCGTAATTAAATAAGGAAGGCAAGGAGTATTAAATCGTCTATTAAAAGCTTTTTCAAAACCTAAAAACTGTAAATTTTGATTCTTATCCTTCGGTTACATTTTCATATTTGGCACTTTTCTTTTTAGTGAAAAGTAAAATTAGTTTTAATCCATTTTCTTTAGAATTTGGCTTACGATTTTCCTCAACGTTCCTGCTTGTTTTCGTTTCCGTTTCCTGCATTTAAGTTAGTAATTACAGAATTTATTTTAAAATGTGAACACTTTTATTCCTATAACTTACCTTTTCTCTGAAAAATTCTTGAAATGTGGAGAGCATTATGAAACTACAAGTAGAGAACCTTCTATTTTAATTCTACACTTTACCGGCAATTCTACACTTTACCGGGCTGCGTTTGCACTGAGATAAATAGCAGGCTCAGTACTCGATAAGAAATGTTAAATTACATATTGTGACAGTGAGTCTGGGTATAAAAACTGTGCCTTCTGATATTGGTGGGCAAAGAAATGTATTAATCATCCATTTGCCACGAAACAGGGCTGATCGTAAAACGGATTTTCTTATGTTGGCACTATTTGTGCTAAGAGGCAAAGTTACAGATTTGTAACAACATAAACCTGGACCTTGGATGATAAAAGCTGTACCTTATTCTAGAGAATATAGTATATCCTTATTATCAAAAGCAAAGTTCATGAAAGATAAATGACAACTTGAAATCTGAATAATAAAGAATATCTATTATTTAATACTAATTCATATTATATACTCTGAAGTGACAAAAGTCATGGGATGACTGTTAATATCGTGTCGGTCCTCCTTTTGCCCGGCGAAGTGCAACAACTCGGCGTGTCATGGAGTGCACAAGTCGTTGGAAGTCCTCTGCAGGAATATTGAGCCATGCAGTCTGTATAGACGTCCATAATTGTGAAAGTGTAGATGGTGCAGGAGTTTGGGCACGAGCGGACCTTTCGATGATGTCCCATAAATGCTCGATGGGATTCATATCGGGCGATCTAGGTGGCCAGATCATGCGCTGGAATTGTCCGGAATGTTCTATAAACCAATCGCGAACAGTTCTGGCCCGGTGACATGGCGCATTGTCATCCATAAAAATCCCAACGCTGTGTGGGTACGTGAAGTCCATGAATGGCTGCAAGTGATCTGCAAGCAGCTGAACATAACCATTTCCAGTCAATGATCGGTTCAGTTGCACCAGAGGACCGATTCCATGCCATGTAAAAACAGCCCACACCATTATGCTGCCACCACCAGCTTGAACAGTGCCTTGCTGACAGTTTGGGTCCATGGCTTCGTGGGATCTGCGCCACACTCGAACTCTACCATCAGCTCGTAACAACTGAAATCGTGACTCATCTGACCACGCCACGGTTTTCCACTGGTCTAGGGACCAGTCGATATGCTCACGAGCCCAGGAAAGTCGCTGCAGGCGAGGTCGTGCTGTCGGTAAAGGCACTCGAGTCGGTCTTCTGCTGTCATAGCCCAAGGAAGACAAATTTCGCCGCACAGTCCTATCGGAGACGTCCCACATTGATTCCTGCAGTTATTTGACGAAGTGTTGCGTGTCTATTAACATTGGCCATTCTACACAGACGTCGGCGGTCTCGGTCGTTAAGTGCAGGTGGTCGCCCACTGCGCTGTCCATGATGAGATGGGATGCCTGAAATTTCATACTCTCGGCACACTCTTGATACTGTGGATCTCGGAATGTTTAATTCACTAACGATATCCGCAATGGAATGACCCATGCGTCTAGCTCCAACTAACATTCCACGTTCAAAGTCTGTTAATTCTCGTTGTGCTGCCATAAATCACGAAAAACCTGTTCACATGAATAACTTGAACACAAATGAAAGCTCTAGAAAACGAACTGCGCATTTATACTTTTTCGCTGCGACACTACTGCCATCTGTATATTTGCATATTGCTATCCCATGACTTTTGTCACTTCAGTGTATATTTATATATTTGCGAAATTAAGTGCTAAATCATGTTTTTAAATTGCAATTTTTAAAATAAAAATATTTCAATTTAATTGTTTTATATACTAAGATTATGCTTTAAAATTTTAAAAAATCGTATATGCATTATTTTCAAAGGAAAGGGACCTTATTTGCAAATATTCTTGTCATCTGATAATATCTTGCTCTATTTTAATAGAATATTATTAAATATGGCAGTAGTTGCTTTTATCATTTAACTAAATCATTAGTTTAATATTTCAATTAATGCATGATCATATGTTTGATATTTCATAGATCTCATCTCAAACGAAATATTATGATTATAAGAATGATTTATTCAAAAAAATGGCCAAAGTTTTCAAGATTTTACAAGAACATGCATTCACTGAAAACCCATCAAAGATTCGATTTTCAAATTTTTCTCCTTCAACTAATAGTCAAATTGAACGCATAGCATCCACTACTGAATTTGATATAATGAGTAACATTCCTTTACAAAGAAATAACAAGAAAAAGGTGCGTTCTGTAGATTTAAAATTTAAAACCATGAATAAGGCGATAAAGTCTAAGTTTTTGAATGGAGAATTTTCGACAGATTCATATACAAAAGTTTTTAAAAATAAAAAATACAGATTTCGAAGATTCAATAGCAATGTAGATAGATATAAAAAGATTTTGCGACAAACTTTAGAGCACTCTTATGCCCCTGAAAATAAAACAATTCGGAATCCAATTAGTAAATCAATGAAAAAGAAAAGAAATCGAACAAATTTCAGAACAAGCAGAATTTGAATGAAAACAAAGAAGCATTCTCAGTTTTTAATAGCATACGAAAACATTTTAAGAGATCCTACAATTCTCAAAAAATTAATGACTCTATTAGAAAATCAAGAAATTTTAGCCATGATCAAAATAACAACATCGAATTGAAAACTTTCAAGTCTAGCGAAGGAGATAAATTTTTAACTTATTTTAGATCTTCTACAGAGTATTCTGTGAAATTTTCTGATATCAAATACGTAATTCGAAAAAAGAATTCGGAAGATGAAAGCTCTACAATTCCGTCAAAATTTCACTTTGAAAACATTACTCATGTGCAGCAATTGATATTACCACAAAAAGATTATTTGCTGAAAAACTTTGATCCTATATCTTCAGAAAGAATTAATCAATCAATAGAGCATATTAGTAAAAGAAATAGTGTACAAAGTATAAATTCAAATCAAGATGAAAACATCAATCATTTAGTGGAAGATAATTCTTTCATCAACCAGTTGCTTAGATTCCTTCAACCGCACTTCATTATTATAGTATCATTTCTTTCTCTAAGTATCACAACAGTTATTATTTTAGGAATAGATGCATTTTACTCTGGTAAAAAGCACGCTGGCAGAAGAAAAAATACAAATTCTCCGGAAAATATTCAAACTTTCGATCTTCCAAGGAGACCTAGTTTCAATTTCAATTATGCTAATCCTAAATCCAAAAAGAAAAACTATAACGAAAAAATAGAACAAAAGAATTCATTCAATTTAAGGTTCATTATTGATAGTCAATCAAGACAGGATGAAACAAACAATAAACGCCAAATTCGTAAACACCAAGTAAAAAGGACTGAACAACTCAACCAAGAATCCACTGGATTAATTACCCCAGTTGGGAATTTGAGGGATCCTAGAATCAGAAGTGAAATAAGAAATGGACTTGACAGCAAATCTGGAGAAAGTCTGTTAAAACTGCATCAAAATTTTTCATCCAGAAGCTCTGTTTTGCAACCGTATGACTGTCAGCAATCTACAAAACCAGGCGCAATCGAACGACGCAACGATTTGCAGAAATATTCAAGAAATCGAACTAAATTAGTTCCAAAAAATGGTAATCATAGTTTTTCGAAAGAAAAGGGCAATAAAGCAATACTTCCAAAAATGTCCACAAATCCATTTGTAGAAAGCGAAGAAACAGAAATAACTACAGATCTTAAGGATATCATTGGGAACGTTAAATTTTCATTTGATATGCCTCCACCTGTTGATAGTAAGTTTATGTGCGTGAATAAGTTGATAGAGAACATGTCTTCAGGTTTTAATACTTCTCCAAAGGATCGGGCCGGGATCAATAATATCAAACCACAAAAAGAAACCTTTAAAATACAGAGAAAGAAATATTGAAGATGTCTGCTGTTTTTTAGATTAGTTATACGATACATAGCAATGCTGTATCAGAAGGGTTTATGGATGACTTATTTAGCATGTCTAATACAAAAAGACATTTATTTCTGGTAACTAATTCATATGAGACTTCTATAAACTTTAAACATATCATTTTATTCTGATTGTCATTATATTTTACAATCAGAACCTGTGAATTCATATCTTTAGATTCATAGAGTTCACATCTTAGAAAATTAAAGTTCTTTCCAACAAATCCATGAAAATCTGTTTTATCATTTCCTTCATCTATGTTGCTGTTTCTTATGGCACTTGCCAGGGACAAGCTCGCTGAGTTAGCCAGCGATTTTAAGCCTAACCCACGTCTCTTGTTTTGTAGTAGCGCCAACTGGGATCAAGAGACGACTTTTGCTACTCACTTTTCGCATTCATAGCCCCTTTTTACAGGGAGGGGGGCACATTCACCTTCCTTACAGATAGGCAGAAGAACAACCATGCCCGAAATGTACTCGAGCCCGGAACGCCCAAATCACGGGAAAGACGTGCTACCTCTATGCCAGTACGCCGGCATTCCTTCACTTATGAATATACGTACTTAACTTCCAAATTAAATGACATGTCCTGTATGGAACATTTTTATCACAGTACACTCCCGCTTATCCGGCCTAATGTGGCTGAAAGCTTAGCTAGATGACAAAAAGGCCTGATAGGCCGGAGTTCTATACATTCATTTCTCACTGTTATAATACTCATTTTTTTACTTATTGAGAACTAAGCTTTCCGTTTACCTCAACCGCCACCCAGAGAATCATAAAAAGCACTTGCCGATAGCGTGCAGAGTAAAAATTGAAGGCTCTATACTGGTAGTTTATATATATGGCATTGCTGGTTTCAAGAATTTATTAAAAAGAATTATACTATTCATATTTTAACATTAATTCTCTACTGTCCAACTTAAATGTAAGAAACATATTGTTACGAAAATTCTCACGAGGGGGATGTGAAGATGCAGATTTTATTTTCTAGGAAAACGTGTACTAAATATACGCAACACAAGATACAAATTCACAGAGAATCAACTCTATTTAATCCTCTCATTTCGGGTAACAATCATATGAACACACATTAAATAGAAAAGACGCTGTCTCAAGCTAAGCCAACTAACGTAGCTCGCTCTCCGAAGTAATCTGATTCTCCACCTTAAGCCTCGCCTTTTAAATAGCACCCCATTCAAGTGGACGGGGCAAACGCAAAACTCATAAAGTTTGAATACGACAGCCATACGTTTGAGGTTTCTATAATTGTATCGAAACATGTCGAAATACATATAGAAAACTCTACAGGGTCTTCGCCGCTACGAAAAATGAATCTCCGAGAGAATACTGTCATCAATCAGACGCAGAAACTGAAAGTTGATTATTTGGCTTACGTGAACAGTCGCGATTCTTTTAGAGAGATAATCAAAGAATACCCCTCGTTTGTAAATTCTGTCAAACATTCGAAAGATTTGGTTATTAATCCAGGGATATGTAAAACATCTTCGGATTTATTTAGCTTGTTTAAATATGTGTAACTATCGCTCTTAGAAAACTCGAAAACCAAGCTTCACGTCCCAGAGTATTATGAAATAAGATTTGCGAAAACTTTAGAGGAAATGTTAGGTTTTAATGAGACTTTGTTTAAAAGCGGGAACTACGAATCCTAGTATTCGCTTGATTTAAGCGGGGGAATAACTGAAATATTTATTTATAGCGATCTAGTGCAATCGAATCATGTTGGAAATTCCTTTGCTCCTCTTCTGTGAATCATTTCCTGCATGAACGAGAAAGAATACCAAATAGTTAAATATTACGATCGACCTCTATACTTTCCTGTGCGAAAATCATACATAGAAACAGTGATTATTAAATTGAAAACGAGCCTTGCTACCGACATGATATTGAGCGGGGGTAAAACGTATGTTATAATTTCGTTCCGACGCAAAGTTATAAATTAGCATATTTTCCCCCCAGAGTTATCATATGCTCGCAAGAATAGCGAAAATGCAATTGGACAGTAGAAACTGTGTTGCTTATTAAAGCCTCCAACAAACAAGGGGGAATGTTTATTTCACAGGAGTTCCTTATCAGAGAGTTTATGGGTTTTTTGGGGATTTGGGACGTTTCATTACCCAGAATGAGAGCGGGAAAATATCCAGGCAGTCAGTTCTTACGAACGGGTAAGAATTTTCTGAGCGATATGTCAGAGGGCGCCTCGTTTAGAGATTCTGCTAAACATCGATTAAGAGAAACCTCCGGACAAATTAAAGAAGATATCTTCCAAAAACTTCAACATGGAAGGGGTATAAAAAGAAAACGCTCGGCGAGAAAAACACATTCCGGGAAGAAAAAGCGACCTAGGAAAAAACGGAACGAAGCAGAAGACATCTTCTCGTGATGGCTATTTGTCTGAAAACTGAGTTAGATTTGTTCAGGGAAAACGCTGTTTAGCTAGCAATCGATGGAAGTTCTTTCTCAGAAATTCAACCAGTCGCATCACTCACTGACCTTTCACCTCTAGAATTTTTCATCAGTGGAAATGGAAATCAATATCTCGACTTAGCACATAGTATCTTACATTTAAAAATTAAAATTGTTAAGAAGAATGGCACAAATCTTTTGAATACGGATCACATAGCTCCCATAAATTATATCTTAAACACTCTCTTTTCATAGTTAAGCGTCTTTTTTAAATGATTTCCAAGTCATGAATCAGGTCAATTATGCATATCGAGCTTATATAGATAGTTTGTTATTTTCATCAAAAATGGCTCAAGAGACTATGTTAACTTCTGCGTTATTTTACAAGGATACAGCAAATCACTTCGATACGAAGGGAACAAATTCGGCTAATTTAGGATTTAGAGAGCGACAAAAATTATCAGCAGAATCAAAAGTGCTAGATCTAATTGGACCTCTCCATATGGATATAGCAAGTCAGGCACGTTTATTGCCGAATGGCGTGTATGTAAGAATTCAATTGATCAAACACAAATCAGAATTTGCGTTAATGTCTACTATTCCCGCTTGTAAAATTATCATTCAATTGGCGAGTCTTTTTATTCGAAAAGTAAATGTCGCACCTTCTATAATCATCGCGCAGGAAAAACCTCTTGAGCAGGGTTCGATGAAACTTCCAATAAGGCGAGCAGATGTGCGAACATTCTCTTTAGCAATGGGGCTGCAAAGTTTAACGATTTGGAATGCGTTTATCGGTCCCCTTCTATCGCGAATCATTTTGGGATTCATGGCGAATGCTGCTTTAAACGGAAATCTAGCTAAAAATCCTTTTCAAATGTTTGCATTACGATTTGAGTTATTTAAGTATTTCGGATGGAAATAAAATACCCGCAATTATTCTGAAAAATATTTTGGGAGAAAATTAATTGATTTAGGTTTCATGTATGTGAAATGAACAAATGTTGTATATGTGATTACATTTGTAAAACTCTTTTTATGAAACAATAAATTCGAATGTAAAATTTTCAAACTGTGTTTTCATGTCTCTATTTGCACCACATCTCAACATTAAAATTTTTTTGTTACAAATTAAAATTTGATAAAGAAACATTCAATGACACATTTTTGTTCGTATCGAAATAAAGATTTTGCAAAGAAACAATTTGTATATCCTCAAATGCTTTATTTCTAAGTTTATATATTTACCCTCGTACCAAGTCATTTTATTAGGGAAAAAACGTTAATTCTATATTTTTTCTGATAAGCATGGTTTCTTGCTATTCTTCTTTTAAATTTATGTAAAGAAAATCAGTTAAGGAAAGCAAGTCAAAGAAAATATGTTAAACAATTAAGAATGATTATATCTAGTAAATTCTTTTTATCCCATGCAAACATCATGTGCTTTCGTTAGTGTGAGCTATGTTTAAACAGCACACGCTGTTAAACACTATATAAACTCCTCTCTTACACTGTAAATATTATGAGTAAACCTACTCAAGATTGAGTTTCACAACATGGATAGTGGTAAGTGATAGCATTTCATATTTTGTAGCTAAGATTTTTCTTTCATATTTTGTAGTTAATATATATATTTCTAAAGCAAAATATAAAATCCCCCCCAATTAGTAATAAAATGTAGTAGGTCCTTTTAGATCAAGCCTCCAAGTTCCCAGCCTTTATAGATGAAGAACATAAATCCCCCTCAAAAGAGAAAATTTGATCTTAACCTCTCAGACGAAATCGAAAACCCTAAAAGCATTATACCGACATATTAAATTCTTTACATGTCAGTTCAAATTGTTATCGGGAAGTAGATTTATTTTTATTGGAAAATCATTATTATTTAATTAAAAACTTCAACAGTTTGCTTAAATTCAAACATAATATCAAGCATTTTTGTAAGTTATGCTTATCGGGATTTGCTCGAGTCGAAACTTTAGCTAGGCATCAAGAGCTCGGTGTCAATAATAAACCGCAGCGCATATTTATTCCTAAAGATATAATTCTAAAATTTAAAAATTTAAGGAGAAGCGGGAAGCATCGTTTTGCTATTTTTGCTAATTTTGAATGTTTAGTGAAAAAATTCTACGTATATGGGATTTGTTGCATAAAACTTCCTAAAACACTGTCGTGTAGAATAATGGAAGCTGCTACACGTTAATTTAACTCAACTGCAAAGTCCACACGTCGCGAATACTTATTAATCACTAACATCTAAGTTACTGTTTCATTTGTCTTCTCAGCGGCTAAAACAGCTTTCATTACGAATGTGTGAGGTGCTGTTTCAGTTGATTTTACATGTTCTGAATGCAGTTCAAAATTTTAAACTTTTAACATCTGTATTATTCAGCAAATATGAGAAACGGGGAATAGGACTTAAGCAATCTATGATTGTTTAGGTGATACCTCTCGAAAATAAGCGTCTGATTGGCTACCTGGGTTAAACATGAAAAACCAGATTTCTGTAATCTCTGCTCTCTGGTAACGCTGTTAACACCCCCCCCCCCCCCCCTCAACTCCTTCGCAACGACTTTCGCTCTTGTAATGTAACTTTTCCTGTAGCGGCGTTCCCTTGACTTTGCATTCTCACTATGCACGCTCTCGTCTTGCTATTCATTAGAGCTCTCTCGTTGAGAAATTGTGTAGGAATCTGTATCGCTTTGCAAAGCGATGCAGAGTACTACATTTATATACTACTATGGTTATAAGATATAAACAAAATATGCTGCACAGTTGTTTTTTAAAAACTCTAAATGACATTTTTCTTAATTTTCTAAAATAATACGATTTAAACCCTGTCACAGTTTGAAGTTTTAATAGTTTTGTTTTGAAAATAATAGTTTCGCCTTGAATGTCCATTTTTGGACTTTTAAAATCAAGGAAACTGAGTTGAAACAAAACGCAACAAATTTTTCCATCGAACCAACTGTTCACTAAAAGCCATTAGTATGTATATGTACACACTGTGCCTGCAGAAAGAACCAAAAAGTTACAGATTCATTAATTTTTTAAAAAAAATTATCTGCGAAGGCTGGACTGATTGCCGACTGATGTATAAAAAGTATGCCTGTGCTCACAATTCGAAATAAAGATTAGTCCTGCGAAGGGGTAAAGCATCTTCTCCGTAGTCTAGGCGTCCCGGGTTCGGGCATGGGTGTCCTTCTGTGCTCTATTTTTAAGGTGTGTGAATGTACCTGCTTATAAAAAGGAGCTGTGCAAGTGAATGTGATAAGCCTGTAGTAAAAGTCGTACTCTTGGCCTTAGTTGGCGCTTATACATTATATAGATAGATAGATAGAGAGAGAGAGAGCTTATGATAAGTGCCATAAGAAAAAGCAACAAACAACTACAACAGTAATCTGAAAGTGATGTGAAGAAGAGAAGGATTTAGGCTTGTCAGTGAAAATGATTACTTCAGCTTCCATCAATGGCTTAATTTGATCTGAATCTCGCGATGTACATCCACATTTTAAATCCCAATGGCTTTAACCCTTTTCCATCGGATGTCTACTCCCAGACAACATTTCGATATTTTATTTATTTGTCTTTTTAATTTTAAATGCTTAAAATACTTATTGAATGATAAAATGATGTGAATTAATTTTTGAATAATGAACAAGTCATTGTATCAATTTAATAATTGTGCATCGAATTACTTTTCCGAGCTCAAAGTTTAAAATATTTCATAGGGTTATGTAAGTTTCTCGACCGATCAGTGCTTACGATAACTCATACATCTTGGTATATTACCTCATGACGAGAACTCTAGATCGTTCAAATCCCTGAACGGATAAGTTATCTATTTATTCATGTATATGTAAATAGCTATTGTTAAAAAATTCTATAAAAATAAGAATTAGTTTTCATATAGAATCTAAGTTCAAAATTTAAATCTAAATTTATTAATAAACCCGACCTAGGTTATACAGCCTGTCCGCTTTCCATCTCATGTGTATGAAAATTCGATTATAAAAAGAAATCGGAGAATAAATTAGAGGCTTTAAAGGCATATTTAATACCAAAATCGATTTATTTTCTGAAATTTTGATCTCTAGTTTTCAATAAAAGACATATTTTTAGTTTTTAACCAAACAGTGAACACTGTTTGTTAGCGAACCCTGCCTAAACAGCGATCACCCGAAGATAACTATTTCGGTGCAATAGAAGGTCACATCTATATTAGAAAGATCACGTATTTTCTATGGGACAACGGAAAAATAATTGCCTCGTCTAGACACCATTTGCCATTGTTCTGATCATAATATTTCATCTATTCACATTGGGATAATTCCGTTATATCAGCTGAAAGACAACTATTGTGTACAGTAATTGACCTCGTAGGAACGCATTTTAAGTGTTCATGAGCGATGATCATTTAGAATGTGTTTCAGAACACTGTCCCTTGCATTTAGATACAGGATAAAGTAACATTTTGGATACTATCATTAGAATAACAGTATCAAACATGCTTTAAAAGTTATACAACTCTACAAGCATACAAACAGCAAAAAAAGATAGATCATACAACGTTGCTCCTATTACCCATTCGTTTAAATCAGAAACAGAAATATCGATACAATACACGAAAATTGAAAAACATTTATATATAATTATTGTACATGTTATGGGTTTTAAGACATCTGTCCCCTTGGATTAGCTTGATTGTTTTAATTTCCTGACTAACAAAGGCTATTATGATGATTTTTAGAAGTGGAAATTCAATGATGAAGAAGAAATTTATATTACAGGAAAATGGTCAGTTGTCGTTGTTTGTTGAAATGATCGTTTCCACTTACTCGTAGACTATTTCCTCTATTCAAGAATTTCAGTTTCGGCCTTTTCAGAGGATCATATCTTTTGGAGCTCCAGTGCCACCCTTCTCGGCTGACGTCCCTCTCACAACTCTGGTTACTAGCTATCATCGGAAGAATGCATAAAGTTAATTTGCCACATTATTTTTACATTTAAAAATTATCGAGACTACTGATTTATCAAGCATTCTTTGGATAAACTTTCTACATTAACGTTTAGTAAAAAATACAACGATGTATTGGACTGATCTCCTAAAAAAATTAAAGACCTTTCAGAATTTCAAAGGCTGATGGGATTTCTTTTTTGATCCCTCATTCTCTTTATTATGTTAATGTTGCACGTTGCCAATTCTTTGATTAATCCATGCATAATAAGTTGTTCCTTCTGAAGTTTGTTTTAGTTATCTTCCTTCTTGCATCAACGTTGAACCAGACTCATAGTCTTCTTCGAAAAGCTTTATTTATTTTTCAATGAATACAGATTCTCTTCTTGGTTGGTCCTAATAAAATCTCTCTGCCGAACCACCTGGGCATAGGAAGCAAAAAAAAATCTATGTATTTAGATGCTGAAGCTCCATACCATGCTATTTTTAAAAGTACAATCAGTTGATCGTTACATCTGTTATTACTAAAAGTGGCAAAAATAGGGCTATCTTAAATTCAAAGTTAGATTTAGAAAGTGCCATATAGTGTCAACAAACGAAAAAGGTCGGTACAAAACTATTTCTACCTACCGGTTTCTACTTTCTAGTTCATGAAACGTACAAAGAGAAAGTACTATAATTGTCAAACTTTCGAACTCAAAATTTTGACGAATCTTCCTTTTCAGACCTCCATAAGTTCCAAAATCATATTTTTGGAATTAAATATAAGTAGGGTATAAATTTATTTTTTTAATGTCTAATATTGAATTGACACAATTGATTTTCATATTATAAATATCTAAAACTAAATAATCTACAAATCGGACTAAAAAAGAGGGGAAAAATACTTTGCCCAATATCTATCTTTGTATGCAATCATATCATAGTTGAATTGATCACTTCGATCAAAGAAAAGAAAGATACAAAATCGGAAGAATAGTGACACCTTATACTTTATATATGTTTTACTATATTTGCATCTTAAATAGTTTTACACTGTAGCAAATGAACAAAAGAAACAAAATTTTAAACCAGCTACCATTCTGTACAGTATTAAATCATCAGCTATTAAATTAATATTCCTCAAAAGTCTTGATAAGGATAGTCTTGGTAGATATTAAACAAAGAAGTGTGCGGAATCCAGTGTGAAATCATATATGCCATAGTTGGTTTATGATTAGAGACGATATAAGAAATGCAACACAGATGCTCGAGAAAATAGGGCTCGCTGCATATTTGCAGAAGGTGAGGTATCCTTGTGCATTGCAATATGCTTCTCATTTTTCCATGGCAAATAATCACCATTAAATTAAATTATTTTCGTCATAGGAAATTGTTCCATAGAATAGGAAGTATACTTTCCTCTCTTAAAATTCAAATGTAAACATAAGATTTGAATAAATAAAATTTCTTTCTTTACGTGCTGTTGTTTAGATAAGACACACACAAAGAGGGTACTATCGCTATTGATAAAACACACACAAAAAGGGAGGAATTTAAAAGAAAAATAAATAGCCTTCGAAAGGAGATAAGCTCTGTTATAATCCGGGAAATACCAGAACCCAACACCATCAGTTTTATAAAAGAAGTCTCCTTGCACTTCAATTACATTTTTACTTTAATCCTTTTGGTGGTATTGGCCATTACATGTGTTAGAAAAGATACATCTGATTTTAGTGCTGATGAATTTGCCATCTACAAACTCTAAGTATACCTCGGGATAGATGCATAGTATTTCTTCAAGGAATGTAACTAGCTCGTAAACTATCACTATGAGTAAAATGTAGCATTCAAAGTACTGACTGACAATCAAAGGGCGTATGCTCCTTAGAACAAAGCTTGGTTTAAAAAGGAATTACAGCACCAGAATTCTTCATGAATATATATATACCTCTTTAAGTTGGAAGAAATCGAGCTTGGTTCAACTATACGTGGACTGGTAATACTGGACTACAGTGCATTTTTTAAACTCAATTCTTAAAGGCTTTCGTAAGTAATTCTACTCTCAAGAACATTATTTGGCTCATTATGTTTTGTATGTAGAGAGTGAACTAATAGTGGAATTGGAAAAAAAAAAAAAAAACGGAAGTTAGTTTAATTGCTTTCAGATAATGGCAACACTTTTTGTAAATAACAATTTCAGCTCAGCTGACAACACAGTTCATCAGATCTGCTCCGGGCTGTCTGCTTTATCTATCAATCTGAGGACAAACAAAATCAAAACTATTAATTTTAAAGTTTAAAAATTATTATTTTCAACAATGAACATATCTAAAGTGAGTATGCATATTCAGTTAATAATACGCTACTATTTGAAAGGAAATGCGCATTTATGTGCATTTTGATTAGGTAATCGCTTCCACTTAATAGGAGTTTTCCTTATCTAATTTTGTGATATTTTTCTTAGGTTTTGAGACCAAATGGTTTTCTGAAAGTTCCGTTGCGATTGCTGTCTTCTGCAGCGGAACCACAGGCTGCAACCAAAAATAATGGAGGATTTTGCTTTGGTAGGATAAGCGAAATTTTTTTCTTAACGAATTTAGTTTTCAAAATACGTGACCATTTTTTAAAAATTCCAATATCTTCAAAATTTTATATACTTAATAGCTCAATAGCTTTGAGTCAAGTTTTTAAATTATATTTAGATTGGATTATATAACATGGAATACTTTGTACTTTCATTTATTTCTAAAATTTTTATTTGAATTTAAAGAATTTCGTGTCATCAACGGTATTAAATATAATAAGGGATTCATTTTCAGATTTTAACGCTGATATGTGTCTGGATGAAGTATGTTTTTTTAAAAAAAATTAGTAATAAATTATTATTATTCTTTAAACATTATAAAAATGAATTTCTTTAATGCTACAAAGTTGATTTTAAAACTTAACAAAGAATTAAAAAAATAATTGAACATTTTGCTTCTTTACATTATTTGTATATTTATATACAAATATTTAAATTAATAATATTTTTTGATAATAAAATATTTTAAATTTAAGAAATCTTAAGTATTTTCTGATATTAAAACCACATACTGATATTTTGATAACAATTACTTGCTTGATTATTAATGATAAGTTTTAAAGTTTGTCAAGTATATACATATTTTATAAGTTTTATGAAACCTTAGTTATAATTTAGTATTAATTGTTTATAAATTATCTTAATGAAAGCTGGTATATTTATGAGAAAGCATGTTTTAATTTAGTAATTTGTTACATTTTTATTACAAGTTTTTAATAAATAATTATTTATTTGTGTAAATAAACTGCATGAATTTGAGTTTACCTGCATGTTTCATAAGTTTTTTTTTTAATTATATATGTGCATTTTTTATCACAGTTATCAGCATAAATAATTTACCTTTTCTGACAACTGTGAAAAAATGAAATGAGAGATTGAAATTTAAACAGTGAAATAATTTCAAAATCCTATTATATATCATGTTTTACCTTTTCTTTTCAGTTATTTTCTTAAAATAGAGGCTTTCCATTTCTTTATTCTCAGTAAAAAATATTGGTTAAACTTTTTAAAGAAGGGTGGGGGGACAGTATTTCTGTATTAACCATTGTCACATTTTTAATTTCACTGCATGCAATTGGTGAACATAGTCAGATTTCATTTATTACTGTCATGATATCCTAGATGTATGTAGGCAATTTCAAAATGCAATCTATATGTACCATTTAGAGTAAATTATCTGCATTTAAAGGGATTTTAGTTATTTAACTGCTTTGATTAAAATATATTTAACATGACACATGAGTTGATGCTTTATAGTTGATATTATCTTAACCAAACTTTGTAATCCAAATAATTTTAATCAGTAATAATTTTATTTCTATATTTCATCTGTTTATATATTGTTATAATAAAATTTGTGTTGGACTAACGTAAGTCTTGTTAAGCTAACTTAAAAAAAAAAAGAAAAGGAGCTGAAAATTGAAAAGCATTCATGCAATGCCTATGAATATTTATAATATTATAATTCTAGTGGTTATAAATAAGGAAATGTAATAAATATATTGTTCTGACTTGTTGCATAAATCAGATTTTACATACAAAGCCTATAACAATCTGAAAATCATTTTTAGACAGGCATTCATCTGTTTCTCAGGTAGAAAAGTTATCGAATTATAGAGAAATGTATTTTTAATATTAATTATTGATTTAGAAGTATATATAATTAATTAATTAATTTTTTATATATATTTACTTAATTTCATTTTATATTTCTATACAGAACTCAGTCCTGAACAAAAGGAAATCCAACAGATGGCTCGAAAATTTGCAAGAGAAGAAATCTTGCCAAAAGCTGCTGAATTAGATAAAAAGGGTGAGGTATGAAATATTCAGTTTGTTCTTCCTTTTTATATTGTATTTAAAGGACTAAAAAATTTTCATTCTTTAAACCATGACTTTTTTTAGTTGTGGGGTAACCAGAATTAGGAGTAAATAATTTGAAAGTTAGAATTATCAAAAACACTGAAGCTCTTATACTATTTTGTTTAAGATACTCTAGCATTTGCTGGTAATATGCACATCATTTAATAAAGTTTTCTTATTAACTATGTTTAATTTATTATCTATTTATTTAGCATTAAGTAATATTTCATTTTCTTATTATATACTAAATTTGAAGTGAGATCAAAACTATTCATCATTAAGTGTTGTAAGTAGACATTTTATAGTCTTATAAACCTTCATAAAAATTTCTTATCACAATCACTACTTATAAAAGTCTTTTAATGAATTTTAATAATATTGTTAATTAATTTTAAAGTAAATTATAATTTAGAATGAGGTTGAAAAATTCTTTCCTGAATTATAAAATAACAAAATTTGCCTCTGGAGGCATTTACTCACATTGTTATGTGTGTTTGTTTTGCTGTGATAACAAGTAAACAAAGTTCTTAAAGGTGCCTTTGGCCTTTTGCATACATGGTACATGTCATTAAAATTAAAAAGTTTACCATTTATTTCTAATATGTAATTAATTTTATTATTATGGATATTATATATTTTGATCCACTGTAAGATTACAGTGTTACATTACAGTAGTAAGCAGTGTAATTTAAAGAATGGGGTTTTATTAAAATTCATTTGAGTTGGAATACATATACCTAATGATTCTTTAGGAATACTTAAAATAAAATATATTTGATAAGTTTATTTGTAATTGAACAGTTTTAGATGTTGGGGAAATTATAACTACAAAAACAGCACTGTAACCTTCATAAGATTAGATGCTAAACCCTTTTCACTTTGTCTAATTTTGATATTGTAAGGAAATTTTATAAAAGAATAATGTTAACAATCTTAAAAATTGTTATAAACATCTTATGAAAAGAATAGCAAAACTTGTATGGGATTTTTAAAAAATTGAAAGTGAAAGTATTAAGATTAATAAAATTTACTTTGTTAAACATTTACTTATTTGTATTGTATCTTAAACATTGTATCTTATTTCATTCTGTAACACTATATGTCATCTGAAATAACTTAAACGAAAGAAAAAATTACGACTTCCTTTGTTACGAAATTTTTTTATGACTTCTTATGAATTTAGGCCATCCATTTTAACTCAGCAAAAATTAAACTAAATAAGCTTTGTTATTAAAATATTATTCATTATTAAGTAAAAACCATTGAGGAATAAAAAAATTAATAATGAATACAATATTTTACTTCAAATAGAAGGGTTTTTAATTTTTTTTATTAGATAAAATAGGCTTTGCCAGTGATCCTTTGAACAAATTTTACTTTTAACATAAAAATAGAGGTTTATTTGTGGAAATGTAAATTATGGTGCAAATTCTTCCAAAGCTCGTTGATTCCTGGTAAATGATTGATAAGATTTTGAATAAACTGATGCTAATACCATCTCTAAAATGAAATTCACTGTGTCATGTGTTTTCCTTAATCATTGGTAAATGTAAATCCCTCTATGATTATAGTCCTCTGATATTTGAATAATTTTGCTTCTCAGTAATAGTGCTCTGACATTTTTTTCTTCCAAGAAAAATATGAAGGATAAAAGCTGAAGAAACCTTGAAATATATTATATTTTTGCATTTTTAACGAGTACTTTTATCTTTTAAAAATTACCGTATAACTGTAGTAATTTTTTTCTCTAAATATATTTTATTTACACATATCTATAAAATAAAGATATGAAAAATAGGAAAAGAATTGATGCATCAAATATAAAATAATTTCTTATCAGTCATTTACTTAAGACTAATAGCCAGTTTTTTGTAGTATCCTAAAGAAATCATTAGGAAGGCCTGGGAGCTTGGTTTGGTGAACAGCTCAGTCCCAACAAAGTACGGTAAGTTTCCTGAATTTTTCCAGTATTTCTAAAATAATTAATCCTTTTATTAGAAAACTATGACTTTTTATATTTACTGTTAACAGAGTAAGTTTAAGAAAAAAATGTTTATGTACTTATGTTGCAAAATCTAAGGGTGAAAAAAAATCTTTTAAAAATCATTTGTAGCTCTTATATCAGTTTCCAGATACTAATTAATTTTTATGCATAAGAAATTCTGATCTGATTCATTGAATTTTATTGTGTCTTTGAAAAATACTTCAATAAATTACCAAAAGTGTGAATCTGCTATAATTCTCATTAGGTGGAACTGGTCTAAATGTGTTTGATGGCTGCCTTGTAGCTGAAGAACTTGCTTATGCTTGCACAGGTGTAGCAACAGCTATTGAAGCCAATGGATTAGCTGTAAGTATATATAAAGTACTATATTGTTACGTTTTTAGCGTAGCGGGTTCGGATTGAATGGACTTTATATGAGGACAGCACAAACAAATTTATTTACAGCTATTTACAGGTATATACAGGATGACTTGGGAAAAGTAAAACTTCAGAAAACACAGTCCAGCAATAATCAGTCACTTACGGCGTAAATACAAGTCTTACGCACAATAAACACGGTTTGCAAAACAGCTATAGTATAGCACAGCAACAGTCAATCACAGCAAGCTCAATAACACAGCGTTAACAGCAAACGCAAACACAGCTCAAGCGAAAAGCTACAAGTAAGCGAAACGCTTCTCTTCTCAAAGAGCGAGATCCACTTTGAGCGATCGACTGCCAGGAAGAGGCAACCCACCTCTTATATAGTCGGGCGAAAGCGTGGCCGTGCTACGGCGGAAGTTCCGAGAGGCTTCCGCGGTAAGGGAGAAAAACCTCGGCGCAGCCAGACTTCTCTCGGGTTACCAGAACATTCTTCTCGCCAAGTCAACCCGGCTGGCGCGGAGTATCCCGTGACGCGCGGCTAGCGTTTTCACCTTTGGCGTGCGTTTTGCTCGCTCGTAACA
>JAOUZG010038029.1:6164941-6221486 GCA_026289955.1 Argiope argentata | reverse complement strand
TGTGTGTGTGTGTGTGTGTGTGTGTGTGTGTGTGTGTGTGTGTGTGTCCCCTAGAGCTACCACTCTGCCCAACATATCTTGAAGGGTAAACATGTGTACATGGGAGAGATTTTTTCCCTGGAGTTTTAAAATAGGCTACATTTTGGAATTCTCGTTACTTTCTGAAAATTTTGTCACATGAAATTAAAATTTAGACTGTGTCAAAATTTTCAAAATTTCTTTTTTAATGTTACCTATCTAATAGTCATGCAAATTTTTGCTGAATTTAAAAGAAAATGTAAATTTTTTTTGAGAAGCAAATCTTTATACCTTATCTTATGTATCTCTATTAATAATCTCTTATGTGTGTTTGTGGATGTCTACAGGCCAAATCATTTGGTCTACAACTACCATACTTGGAAAATGTATAGCTTGGACAGGGAAATGTGCATTTCCGAGCGATTTTCTGGAAAACTTTATTAGAATTTCATCTAATTAAAAATTAATTTGAATTAGCCGTTTCTGTGCAATCATTTACCAAAACATTATCGCTCAAAAATTTAAAAAATTGTCTTTTTCGGGATACAAGTTTAATAATTATAATTGTTACTGAATTTTGTCAATCTGTTGATTTTTTTTGCTTAATTTTCACCTGTAGATTTTATAATTGCCCTAAAATTCAAACTGTTTTCATTGTTTCATCAAATATTTGATTGCTTAAGTTAAATCCATTGTTGAAAGCCATAGAAGGATTCTCTTTTATATGTGAGGTTTACAAGAAGAATAAAGTGAAGTATGCAGTATCGCAAAATTTAGGGAATAGATGAGCCCGATATTTAAGTTTTTAACAATGCCATGATATCATGGGACTGATTCCCATTAGAAACGTTCAAAGTACATAATAACTTATCATTCGTTAGGCGATTAAAATAGCACGTCTTTAATAAGCAAGAATTTGGTGGAATCGTTGAAAAGATATGATTTATCTGAAATTAAATTAATCAATATTCCCAGTAAACCAATCGATGGGGGGAGCGACTAAATGGAACTACTGAATGAGCATCTGTACTGCTGCTAGATTAGAATATGATGAATAAACTTTTGAAAATTATGAAATTTTAAGATAAAAATTTGCAGAAATTATAAGCAGTCTCTATAAGCATTATGAAAGTGTAGTGCTTTTTAGTAACTAAGTTTTCTTAACCTTTTGATATTCGTGTGATTGTTACTTCCCAGATCGCAACAATATTATTGGGTTGTCGATGGTTGTCATTTATTTTGACTTTAGTAGTACTTAAAAGTTGTGTTTATAAGAAAAATGATAAAAGTGTAAGATTAATACGATTGAAATGATTATTAAATGCTTGAATATCTGGATCAAGATTTAAGCACCTTGATAAAAATCTCGTTACGAAAAGCGGAGACATTTTTAAAAATCGATATTTAAGTGCCAAGTTTGCATATAAGTTCAAATTTGCTTACTACAAACCTGAAAGTAATGAGATGTACAATATGAGTAATGTAATTGAACAACCTGCTTGCTCATTTTATAAAATATGTAGAAACTTGCTGCCTACAAAAATTGTGGGATTGATAAAAGCTTATATTGAACAATTTTAATCAATGAGGCCTTGAAAATGCCTTTTGCTTTTATTATTTTCATACTAATTAACTATTTATGCAAAATTCATTCCAAACTCACCTCTGAGTTGGCGGCTAAAAGAATTTATTCTGTATCTTTATTTTTGTTTTTAAATGTTTAAAATAAGGAATTTTTTCGAATTTTTAATTAATTTTTGGTTGCGTTGGAATGAAGATCATTATTATCTATGCAATGGAAGCAAGATGATAAATATTTTTAGCAGCATTTCATTAATGATCGCATTTCGCACAAAACAAACAGAAACATGAAAGAAAAAACATTAATGTGTGCTCACTCAACAGAAACACCATCATATCTCATTATATTTTCAATCCCAATGCATTGTGAGATGCGTACCTAATCAGACATCGCCATCTATTATCCAAAAGAGAAGATGGAGTAATGCAACTGCTGCATAATTTAGTAAAAATTAATTCCAATTTCAATGCTTCTGGCAATAACTTTAAAAAATGTTGTTGTTACTAATCTCAGATGGCCCGGCAGTGCTAGACCATTTCCATAAAACCCAAGTCCGTAAATAAAACTGGGCCTTTGAGTATTTCACGCTTTGTAAAATTTAAACAATTTAAAATGTAAGTGTTAGAAGTTGGAGCGCTCTTACACCAATGACAATCCGGAAAATACTTTTGTCCCAGGTGAAAAGCGAGGCCTTTAATATGTCCGCTGATAAATCGAGAGAGGGCTGTACTTTGTGTTTCTATCGCCACTGGTCTGGAGGGCCTCTCCAAGATAATCACTAAAGTACCAGGAGTTATTCAGAGGAATACGCCAAAGCTTATTTGTCTTCACTTTTTGTTGCTTTTGTTTTGTTTACTTTTTCCTTAAATAAAATTATCAAATTTATTTAATATATTGAAATTTATAGATAGAAATTTATTTATCATTTGCCATTGAAATATCAGTACTATGTTTTATTGTATAGTCGACTATACTATATGACCTTAATTTTAATTAAAAAAATTGAATTAGTATTTCAAAAATATGCAATTCTTAAAAAAATTTTGTTTTAAATTTAAGAGAAATATAGCGCACTATGTATTATTTTTATTACATTTCATGAATTTGTTAAATTGATGTTGGAACAACAACGAAATAGCATTAAGAAAACGCAGACGATAAAATAATGATTTTTGTTATAACTTTATCAAGTTTGAACTTCTTTTCTGTTCTAAATTGTTTTATCCATTGTTTAGTAGCAAAGGAGACATTATTTTCTGCAAGACCGAGTAATTTTTACTACATTCACTCTTCACCGTTTGTAAAGGCATCTTCTATTTCCCTGCGATTCATCTGTGACACCTGAATAAACATCTGACACAGTTCAATACTCATTACGATTTTATCGAACAAAGCCGTCTTTATTATCCTCTGGTTCGGCGGCGCTCGATTCTTTGAGCTTCTTTTATCGTCGCATTTCATTTTTGTATTAACAGCCTATCATGGAATTTTATCACTTTTTGACTTATGATATTTCGGTATCGACTTTTATGAGCTGAATAATGGCCTTAAATCTTTCATCTGGGTAGTAAGCGCCATGTGGCACTTTGATGTATGTATTTTGAAAATTCCAAAACCAGAAATTTCTTCTGCTGTAATAATTACAAAATATCATGGATATTTGTTTTCATGTTTGAAGTATACATGAAGTAATATAATTATTTTTTTAAAAAAAGTTTTATCAGTTTAGATTTAACTGAGTTAAAGAAAATGTGTATATATGAATATAAACAAAATTATTCGAACATTCAACGAACTAAACGAATGAAATTTATTAGTGCACGTTTAAATTAAAGATATAGTTAAGTACCAAAAGGAAGAGGAATGTTTGTATATACATATTAAATTTCATTTCCATTGTTACGAAATTGAATAAATGTTACACGATTCTTTCTTCCAAGAAATCGTTTTCGTTATTGTTTATGGATGCCTCGTGGCATCCATAAAAAATAAAGCTTTATATTTAAAAAAAAACCGCTTAGTAATTGAAACTTAAAGCAATGGCCTTTTTATATGATAGTTCATGTTCCCCATGATTGGGTATTACCAATCTTTATCCCTAACAAAGAGTTAAATATCATAAACACTATCTAGCCAAAACTGTCCGGACACCCAGTATTATGGACTTAAATCATACTGAGGCACATATTAATATGATGTTGGTCCTTTTTTTTGCATCGATGGTAGCCCGCACAAGTCTGGTAAGACTTACTACCAATATGTGATTGTTGATTATTGGAATTGACTTCGATCAAGGCTGAAGTGAGTGCTTGCAGGGAGGATGGTTGATTAGGTTTGCTACGTAATCTGCGTTTTAATTTGTCGAAAATGTGCTCTATGGGATTTAGATTGAGGCTCTGAGTAGACCAGTCCAGTTTTTGAATTCCCATTTAGTCAAACTACGTCTGTGTAAACCTCGATATGTGAATGGAGCCTTATCCAGAATATTGCCCTATATTTGGGAGTACAGCATTGTCCAGAATGTCCACATACATCTCTAGAGTTCATGTTTCCAACCACAGAAACTAACGGACCAAGGCCAAATTACTAGAAACATCCCCACACCATTATGCTTCCGCCACCAAACATAACAGTTGGAACAATGCAGTCATCAAAGAAACAACCTCCGAGTATCCACCCCACCCAGACGCGTCCATTCGACTCCCAGACTGTAAAGCAATATTCATTTCTCCAAAGAATAGCTGTTCACTTGTCCACAGACCAATGACGGGAGCTCTGCACCATTGCTTAGCTCCCGTTATTCGGATGTTCGGATTTCGCGTGGCTGCTTAACTATGGAATCCCGAGTTTTTTTGCTCTCGACGAACTGCCCTATTGCTGACACTGACGCTAAATTAGCTTTAGAACTCTTGAGAAATTTCCACCAACGAGGATTTGTGATTTTGTTTCACTACTCTTTTCAGAGTTCGGAGGCTGGGTTCAAGTTTTTCCGGCCGGCCTGTTCGTCTTTCTGCAGTTTCACTTCATTGACGTTATCACTTAATAATAACGCCATTCACAGTGGATTTAAGCCTCTGTAGAATGCCCGCAATCCCCACAAAAATGACTTCCCACTACACTACCTGATCAAACTCACTAATCTCCTTTGACTTACTGAATGCCTCACAAACGCATAAATACAACCTGACAAACCGCTACTAACCCTTTTATAGCTTTACATCTATTATCAAATTACGTCATCCGCCAGAATCACTTTTTAAGGGTTGTCCGGATACTCTTGGTCAGATAGTGTACTAGTACAATATACATTTACAAAAGGTTAAACATCATCAGTTGTGTATTATAAGCACAAAAGATAATTTTAATTTGGTTGTCTATTATCTGTTTCAGGCCTACTGTGTCACCGAGCCTGGAGCCGGATCTGATGTCGCGGGCATCAAAACTAGAGCAGAGAAAAAAGGAGACAAGTACGTCATCAATGGGCAGAAGATGTGGATCACTAATGGAGGTGTTGCAAACTGGTTAGCTTATATTGCCTTTTCATTTTATTCTTGTTTGATGACATTCGCTTTGTGTGTAGTATTTAGATTTTTAGAAATATACTATGTAGAGCTTGCGATTTTTGAAGTTGCTTCACAATATGACGTAGCACTGATATTGCCGTAATTCCTTATATTTTTTCTCAATGTCGGAATCTTTTTATTTGTGAATTTTCGCCTCACCATCTATTTGGTGGCAAGGTCTCGGTTCGTGAGTAGTAGATTTTCTGCTTCAAGATCTGATTCACCGAAGAACCGTTGTGTAAGGGGGTCTGTTGCACATTAAATCCGTCAGGGACAAACTTCTCGCTGGTGTTGTGTGATGTGGGGAGGGGTGTCATCCTCGACATTTAACCGCGGTTTAAAATTACAAGGCCCGTCCCAAAATAGCCCTAGTATTTCTTTATAACGGGACGTTGATATAACTAAACTAAACTAAGCCTCATCATATATCTCAAGTTTTGAGCAGATGGTATAACAGTAGAAAATGGAAAATACCTTTGATCGCTGATTGCCAAATGGCATATAGATTGTTAATTCTCCTCATTGAGCAAAAATATATTTAAAAAACTGCTGTATCAAAAAAAAAAAAGTCTGAAAAAATTCTATTGGCGGAGATTTTGGAATCGCAGCGGCATACAGATATTATCAAATCCTGCCTAAGACAGGGGCGTGCGGGGCAAATACCCCGGAGCTCCATTTTAGAGAGGAGGAGGGCGGTAAATCGAAAAGAAAGTTTAATTTACATTACCTTCTTTAACAAACTTTTTTTAAACAAAATATCAATACAATTTAAAATCCGTTTTGCTCTTCAGATGTACTATATCCTTTTAATAATGCACACCGAACTATAAGAAAATCAATAAAACTGTACGATATTTCGTCTCGTTATTGAGGGAAGGGGGAGGAAGGCTTTGTAGCTATTTTAGGTTCTAGTCAATTTTCTTTTTATGTATCTATAATGAGGTAAAAAATTTAAATACCACCATAAAGTGCGATTCTTCATTACTGAACTAGTGAAAAAGAAGAGAGGCTCATAAGAGGTTTTGGCCCACAGCCCCAATTAGGCTAAGTCGGGCCCTGGGCATAATACCAATAATGCGTTTTTCGAATATTCTGAAGGTACTCGGATAAATTTTGACAATCGACTATAACAATATTTTTAAAAGATTACAATATTTTCTAACTATATTGTAACGAAACGTGTTCTAACTTGGTGTGGACTGAATGACTCAGTGGTAGAATGCTATGAACCGAAAGCGACAGTTCGCTAGTTCATATCTAACTGTATTCAAGTTGCCTAAAAATTGTTTCGCTATTGATTTATTTCCTGTTTGTTTTCGCTTGTTCCAGAATGTTCTTCTAATTTCTGTATCTTTCTAAATCTGTAAGATTTGAATCACGTTCTTGTGGATAAAGACAGATGTAAGGTTTAGTTCCTTGAATAAGAAGTCCCGAGTTGATTTTAGTTAGCACACAATTTATCTATGCTACAATATTCTTGAAAATGAAAATAGCTTTTTTATTTTCATGTGAATTTAAAATGTAGATTAATGAAAATAGTTTGACCAAATTTCTTGACCATTTCAGTGCTTTCTTCATGCACCCTCCGAAAACGTAAAAGTAATGTGTGTTGGAGAAAACGAAGTTAATTAATGGAAATGCACTGCAAAGTTTCATTCAAACAGTGTTTTAAACTAAAACTAAACTAAATTGGTTCAAATATGTGCCGCGAGTTTCTCTTAAAGCAACATAGAAACATAATTGAATTTTAGTTTGACTTTGATAAGTAAGAGTTCATAAGTTTTCGATAACAAATAGTTTTTTTTTTTTCAAGTTACGTTTTATTTAGAAGCATGAATCCTCTTTTGTTTAAATCGTATTATACAATTGTTCTCTTTGTATCAGTTCTTGTTTCAATTTTCAGGTATTTCGTCTTGGCACGCACCAATCCAGACCCTAAGGTCTCTGCGGGTAAGGCCTTCACGGGATTCGTGGTGGATGCGGACACCAAAGGCATTACAAAGGGACGCAAGGAGTGGAACATGGGACAA
The DNA here is from genome assembly GCA_026289955.1 of Argiope argentata. Taxonomy (NCBI): domain Eukaryota; kingdom Metazoa; phylum Arthropoda; class Arachnida; order Araneae; family Araneidae; genus Argiope; species Argiope argentata. The sequence continues at coordinate 6,214,293 of JAOUZG010038029.1, read as the reverse complement.
AGAGCGTCCAATACTTGTGGCGTCACCTTTGAAGATGTTGAGGTGCCGGCACAGAACGTGCTGGGAGCTGAAGGCATAGGCTTCAAGATAGCCATGGGAGCCTTTGATAAGACCAGACCTCCAGTAAGCTTCAGCAATTTGTGGGTTTAACTCATTTTATGATTATTTTTAAATTTGAATCTTTTACCCCTTAAATAAGGAAATTTTCACAGGCCTAGAGCATAAAGGATTTTTAACTCCCTCTGCCTGTTTAAGAGCCATAAATACAAAATAGAAACGCTTTTATTTCATTCTATATTATTTTCAAAAAGTTTTCAAGCAATTATTTTATTTCTAAGTGAATACAGACAAAGCTTTTTAACCCAATATTTCCTCCAAGATTAAGAAATGGTGCTTTATAAGTTTCCATTGCTGCATATTTTGTGACATTTTTTGGGTGGCCACAAGAGGACAGCCTCTTCAAGTCACAAGAGACAATGAGCTCACCAAATTAATGGATGAGAATGAAAAACATGAGAAATTTGAATTTATATGTATTTACAAATGTCTGTCAGAAGGAGATTCTGAAATTTCTTTTTATATTATTTATTTATTTTGTTCTAATCAAAATTCATTTCTATTAAGTAATTTCTGATAAGAACTTTCTCAACATTTTTATTTTAAAAAAATAGTGATAATATTAGGAAGTTTTTAAATCTATGCTTGTGCTAATTGTAGAAATCAGATATGTAATCTCCATCATTATTATTTTGTTCAAACTGAAAAAAAGGGAACTGTTCTTTGAAGAAATTATTTTCTTTAAATAATTGTCATATATATTTTCAAAAAAAGAGTTCAGTCTGAATTGATTTATTTTACTTTCAGGTTGCAGCTTCTGCAGTTGGATTGGCCCAGCGAGCCTTTGATGAAGCAACCAAATACAGTTTGGAAAGAAAGACATTTGGAATTAAAATTGCTGATGTAAGTTTTACTTTTGCTGACATTGATTATTTATTATATGATTTATGATATTTCATTGCTGTGTATATCCATCAGTTCAAATCCTTTTGAAGTATATTTTCAAGTAATGAGTTTGAATATTAGTCTATATATCTCCAGTGATAGAATGTCAGAATGCTGCCTGTAAAAGTTATTATTTGGTAATATTAAAAATATTAAACATTTATAAAGATGAGTTTCAGAATCTTATGAACCATCCAATTCTCATTTTTATGAAAGTTTGAGCAAAAGTTCTTGAGTAAAAGTACAGTTTCAGCCATCATTCTGTTTCTGAAGTTAACATATGACCTTATACCCTTTTGCTTTGCATTTATGATATGCGCAAAAGGGTTTTTAAAAATAATTGGCTGGGGTTTAAATTTATATAACTTTAAAAATATTAAATTCTTATGTGTTCATTTAGGGGAAAAGAAACATTTATTACATTTTTATTTCTATATTTTCTCCCATTCATAAAAATTATCGGGTATGTTGGAAAAGGATTCTTGTGGTAAGGATTAATGAAAATTGGGTTGGATAGAGAAACAATGGGTAAGCTCACATAACATAGCTCTTTTTAGTTGCCACTGCAAACTTTACAGCTTGTGATTTCCTTATTTAAGAATAAATAAAATATTTGTGAATGTTACCATTGTTTCTATGTTGAATGAATGCCTGAGATTGCTTTAATGTAGAAAATATGTTCCAAATTTTTTTAGCTCTCTAGTGTAGGTAGGATCTGGATAGCAGAAGAAAGATATATAAAACCAAGTAATCATTTAAAGGAAAATTGAAACTTTTTCCAATTTATGATGCTATTTGTGACATTGCTATACTTTTTGAATTATAGTGAGATTAAATCTAATGATTATTTTAAATTAGTGTTATTTCAATATTTATTATACCTGAAAGATATTAAAATAACATATTGACTGTGACTTCTGCTTAAAATATTTATAAAATGTTTTTGTAACAAAATACTAACTTAAATAATGTTTGTTTATGATAGATTTTCAGCTGAATATTTTTATAAAATAACTGTAAAAAAACCCTTTTTGCATGAGATTTCTTTAGTGTTAGTGGTAGAGACAGTCATCACTTCCTATTTTAGTCCCAAAATTTTATTCACATGTTGATTTGGAACATTAAATGTATGTAAATTACATAAAGAATGTGTAAGTGGTAGTCATTATTGATAAACAAAAGCAGAATTTATTCTGTGTTTTATTTCTACACATAATTATTGACAATGCAGAAATGTTGTCCCATAATTACTTAAAAATGTCAGCTCTTTTTTTTTATTTGCAATAAATGTTGCTTGAAATGTTTATATTAACATTTGTAGCACCAAGCTGTACAGTTTATGCTGGCTGAAATGGCTATAGGAATCGAAACAGCCCGGCTGGCTTGGATGAGGTCTGCTTGGCAGAGGGACAATGGCCAACGAAATACGTATTTTGCATCTATTGCCAAAGCTCTGGCTGGAGATGTTGCTAATAAATGTGCTACAGATGCTGTTCAGGTGAGAAACATTTTTTTATTTAAAATTAACTTATTGAAATTCTTATTATGTTTAATATAAATTCATAGATTTTAATCCACATTTATTAAATTTTGTTTGTGTTAGAAATTTTGCTAAGCCTTTTCAAAGAATAATAAATAAAAAGCATATGGATTAATTGATGAATTTTTAATGTTACTTTCTTTGATTACATATATATAAAAAAAGGATGTGTTTTAATTATTAAAGGAAAACCTTTTTAAGTTATAAATAAAGAAAAAAATTTTGTCCAAAACATACATTTAAATGTACTTCAGATTTTCTTTCTGAAGAAAGTTTGAATTCATCTCAGATTCTTTCATTTTTGAATTCAATCTCAAATTTTCTATAGATCTATTTATTAGGCTTTAAATAAATCTGAACTTTTTTCTTTTAGATATTTGGTGGCAATGGTTTCAATAGTGAATATCCTGTGGAAAAACTAATGAGAGATGCCAAGATTTTTCAGGTTGGTTTTCTTTTAGTTTACCATCTAATTATTTAATTTTACTAAAACTGAAAATAATGAATTTAAAAAAATCTAATTACATCTTTATTTATTTTTGTTTTTATTTACTATTAAAATAGCAAAGATCTTACATAAAATTTTAAAAATATAGTAGAATTTTAAGAAAAATGTTTTTACAATCAAATCTACTTCATTAAATAAATATTTTTTAAATTTTTTTCTTTCTTTATCATGATTTTAAAATTGTGTTTGGTTAGTTATTGACAAATTTCTCACTAAAATATTAAGGGGGAGATGAAGAGTAAGTGATACTTCTGAACTTTCTTCTTTATTTCCCAATTAAAGTGTCACTCGGTTTGCATCAAATTAGAATTATCACAAACACTTCAAGTTTTTTTTCTCTCAGAATTGATGAGCATAACATATTTGTAACATATTAAAAACACAGAGGTATAAGAGCCCATACTTTCTTATATGACATTTGCATATACAGACACATTATAAGTGTTTGAAGTTTTGTTTTGTAGTAGAAAAGAAAATCAAATATAAAACTGTTTTTCAATTGATTAAAACAGAATTTTCTGCTGATCTACAATTTGAATTGTGTGACAATTTCATTTCATTCATCTTCATTGATTTTTTAAGTTATCATATCCACATGTACATGAATATGCAGGTGGTGAACCCAATTGCTGAATTTGATTTAAAATTGTATATGGGTCTGTAATTCTGGTGATAAAAACTACTAAATTTTATTCATTTTGCCTTATCCATATTTTTTATTATTGATATTATTGTATTCCCATGCATCAACACAGGTTTCTTATTAATGAATTTCAACCATGTAATTCAATACATTTTTTAATTATGTTCACAATCGAAATAGTCAATGAACATTATTCGAAAAAGGGAATTTTTTATTAAAAACCTTTTGAAGATAGAGATTTATTAAAAATTCAAAATTGTATGTTTGACTTTTGAAATATTTTTTTGTTTACTTTATATATATGGAAGATTAGTTAACAAGGACTTTATTGATGGAAAGTGAAAACATTTTATTCCATAACATATGGACACAATCACATTTACAGCGACTTTTATGACATTATTTTATGAAAATATATTAAATTAGAATAATTCTATTTTTTCTTTTAAACATTAAAAGAAAATCAGAATTGATTGACAAATTCAAAGTGACAGTATGAATATAATCATGCATGTATATTTTTTCAGTTAATGAAAAATAATACTATGTAATTTCAAAAATTTTGCTTTGTGCATTTTAACTAAATTTAGATTCAGACAATTTGAGTATTAAATCTTTAGCACTTATCATCTAATTTCTTTCTTTGCTATTCCTTTAAAACCATAATATATTAAGTGTAAAATTTTGGGATTGAATTTGCAATAAATGTTTACTGTTTCAGATCTATGAAGGCACAGCCCAGATCCAGAGGATCATCATTGCAAGAGAACATTTCAATGCATTCAAAGAATTTAATGCATAAAGATTTTTTGAATCATTTGTCTTGAAAACTGTAAAATGTCTTACTTAAATGCAATTTTTTCTTGTGTGAAATTGATTTTTATCTATCATATTGTATATTGAAATAATGTTGACAGGGAAGTGTCTATAATTTGTGCCTTAATAAAGTTTCTAATGAAAACGCTTTTTTAAAACTATTAATGCATTTACCTTTTTGCCTCTCTTTCTCTCTCTCTGAATTTATATTATACAAATGTAATTTAATTATGACCAACAATTCAAATTGTTGAGACATCATGCAAAAATGAACTGTTGTTTAAAGAACTTCCTGTTTGCTTTTATTTTGACAAAATATGCATTATGTAGAAAGAGGGGAGAGTGGATTTTGAAATTCTTAGAACAAAATTCTTGGTTTGTAGTGCAATGAGGTTGCAAAGAATACATTAAAGACAATGCTCAATTTTTGATTATTTATTTTTTAACATTAGACAATATTTCATATTTTTATGGGAAACAACTTTTCTTATTGTTATAGAAGACACAGTAAAACACCTGAAGCCTATAGAAAAATAATATTTGCAGAAATCGACAATAAACAGCAAAGAGTTATTCTACAACTACAGTTGCTCAAAGTGTTGATAGAAAATTCATTGAATATCAATGCTCCAAAGAAGTGATCAGTGAGTGCATCTTCTTTTAGTTTCCATCACAGGGTATTGAATGTTTGAGGTTAACCTACAAGTTTCAAATCCCAATAGATGTCAGACAAGTCAGTGATTGACTACCTATGGCGTAAGGTCAACTGTCTGGAAGAGGATACCAGTTTGTAGAATTTGCCATTAATATGGATGGATTATGTATTTTATGAACAGTAAATAACAAAAACTGTCAATAATGCTCTTTGATAAGTGGTTGAGGGGGACTCGTTTGTACGCAAGATTTCCGCATATTCAAGAATCTTCACTTTTGCCTCCGAAATCCTACGTCATTGACTTAGTATCCAATTAGCATTCATTAGAACTATCGGCAAAACTCTTCTTTACTAAGTGATTAACTTTACTGGAAAGTAAGGCTATAGATTATTAACCATATCTGTTAAACAATTTACATCAGTGAACAATGACTCTCAGAACTCGGGAGAGATTGAATCAGAACTCCACTTCATATTATATTCTGTTGAGCTTCCTTCTCTCTAATTCGCACCAATACGCATGGGGAACAGCAATTTTCCCATGTTTACTGTTGGCCTTCTGCTTTGTTCACTTACTTCAATAGGAAATTGTATTCTTTGGCAAGGTTACCATGAGAAAACAATATGAGTTTCATCTTTTTGCATCCAACTTCAATTTAAAATAGAGCAGAGTAGAAGGTATTGGTGAAAAACAAGACATTATCAATCAGAATAAGTAAGTCTAGTGGTAGAAAATTTGGGCTATATGATAAAAGATTGATATCCTTTGTTTATTATAATACTTGAAAGTGAAGCATCCTTACATACTGATGGGAAAGAGATATCAATTAATATATATACATATCTTCTTATCAATTAGTATTGTTACAAAAATTTTACACAAAAACGATGTGAAGAGGAAAACTTCACTGTCCAGGAAAACGCGTATTATATACGCAATAAAAGGTACAAATTCACAACGAATTAATTCTATTTAATTTGCTAATTTCGGGTAACAGCAAAGCTATAGAGAACACGTCAAAGAGAAAGATGCTGTCTCAAGATGAGCCAACTAACGCAGCTCGTTCTCCGAACTGATCTTATTCCCTTCCTTAAGCCACGCCCTTTAAATAGCGTCCCAATAAAGTGGGTGAGCAAACAACTCGTTTCAGACAACTGTGGAACTTTCTTTTAGAACAAATCTGTACTTCTTAGTTCTATTACACATTTTAGCGTGTAGTAAAAGCATTTAGTGACCTCGTTACTTTGCCAACACACCACCTACATCGTCAAATTTGGTGATCTGTTGTAAATCCTCTTTAAAAGGTCGTTTCTCGCTGACGCGCGATTCCATTTCAATTAAGTTTGTACAATTAAACTATTTACATAAGAATTCATACATATTTACAATATTTACATTCAATTTACGCAAAATTCATAAATATAAAGAGGGGGGAGGGTATTTTAAGCAACTTAGACCTCTTATTTAACTGTCGATAGCATTGTGTAGAAGCAACAACTAAGCACCTTTTAAGATCTCATAAGTGAATGGTTACTTCAAAACTCCACTAAATATTAGTCATAAACATTTGTTTAACTTATCCTTATAATGTTTACTTATGCTATTTGATTAATAACTAATCCTTTTACTGCTTGTCCGAGTTTCCTAAGTATCTGCACTACTCAACCTATGCCACTCTTCGTCAGGGGGAAAATATCTGATGTAGTTTTCACTAGACAACTTGATTGCGTATTTCAGTTTATGAGTAATATCTCTAAATTATCTGTTTTTTATGCAATATTTGATATAAGTGCCTTTGAAACGTACTAACTCTCTTGCAATTGATCTTTGCATGTGATTCAATTATCCTCCAAATTTTTGTTTGCAACTCTGCACAATAGCTGACCTATCATTTCTGATTTGGATTTCAAGTGTTAAGTTTTCTTTCTTGGACCAGTTTTAAATTTTCAGTCAGTGATCTTCGACTTACAAATTCTATGAAAATTGGAGTGACTTGAAAGTCGCAAAAGGGATATACTCGTCATCCAATATCAAAATGACAGAAAGAAAGACAATTCGCCGCAATTCAATTCATAGATCGTTCACCACAATTAAATTCAATAATTAAAGGCGAACGATTGCTAGATTATATTTTGTAAGTTTCCCATTATCCTTTGATATGCATAATTTCCACCAAATTAATCTCACCGAACAAAATTTGTAACAAATTTATCCAATAATTTCTTTGTATCTCCCATCAAAATTCGGAAAACGAAAGTAATTTTTATATTTGCGAAGAGAAGAATAAATTTTTTAAATTTAATTTTATGGGTATCTCTGTGTTCTAAAAAAATAGTCAGACATTTAATTATTGTTTTTAAAGAACATCGAAATATTTTCTTAAACTATTTTGGAATTAGAAAGTTATTGCCATTGCTCTTGCGCCTTCTAATTGAATTATTGGAACATTTCTTATGAGATTTCTTATTTCTACTCAGTATGAGACTTCGGCATTTTTTAAATTATTGTTTTACTTGTTTTTACTGAACATTGGTTTCTTCTTAAGAGTTTTGATAAATTACTGTGAAATAAAGTGAAAGTAACATAGTCATTCCGCTAAACAATTTCAACCGTCCCTTTGTACAAACGATTAGCATGTCTTTCAAGAGGATGGCATAAAACGCCAAGTAATCTAAATTTTTAGCTTTTTAATAAATATTTACTAATTATATCTGAATGATACTGCCAATGTCTAATATACTGGCTCTAATACTTGGACCATTCATGTCATCTCTTTGTTTTCATCTTATGCCTATCCATTTATCTTGTACTTTTCTTGGTTGTTTTTAACTTCCTTTGCACTCAACACATATGTGAATGAAAGTATTTTGAACTGCTACCTCGTTTAAACACTAGTTTTTATCATATAAGAACAAGATGTTGTTTCGGTTTGAAGTTTTTGATGCTTCAAAATGCGTAGACAACAAATTGTCTACGTGTTGTTGCAATTCGCAAAACAAAACAATAATTTATGCAAAACAAACAACCGTAAACATACGCAAAACAAAACTACCTATTGTTGCAATAAGCAAAACAACCATTTATCCCTTTTAAGGCATCAACTCTTCGCTTTTAGGGTTATTAGAAAATAATGCAGAAGGTTGTAGAGAATTTTTAAAACTTTATCGTCAAAAAATAATACATTTAAAAATATAAATTTAATTTGTAATTTAAAAGTTTAAATCAATGACAACATTGTTACATTTGTTGCTGTTGTTGTTATTAAAATGTTTTTATCATGTGATAACAGGATGTTGTATTGATTTGAGGTTTTTGAAGCTACAAAATGAAGGGGCAGAATTATCGATTTTAGGATTATTAAAAAATGATAAAGATGGTTGTCACATTTGGCGATTTATCACCAACGAAAAGTTACAACTTGTCTAGAATGTCCACCATGTAACCAATTCTCTGTATATCGACGCATGCGTATTCTGATAGTCTGATGATTGTTTCAAACCTGTTTAAATTGAGTAATAACTTAAAATTTTTTAAAGACAAACAATGCCTTAAAAATAATAATGTTTTTACATAATAACATGAAATTTGATATACAAGATTTCAATTTATTTATTTATTCAAATTTTAATTATGATCTCTTTAACAGGCATAACGCCACTTTTGGCGCAATCTAAATCATCATCAAAATGCGTAATATAAATAAAATCACAATTACAATGGTGATAAATGCTGGTGATAGTAATAAAACGATATATAAAGGAGAAATGTATATATATATTTAAACCCTCGTTTTTAATGTGTATTTATTTGATAATGTGTTCATATACTAATTAATTAAAAGAGCAAAATAATTACAAGGATGTAAAGTTTTATTTATGAGATACATGATAAATACAAAACTATACAAAGATAGAAACGTTGTTTATTGACACAGTAAACTCATCTGTCAGACATTAGTTCAATTACAATTCATACATTTTAATTTATTAACTTGTATTTTAGCTCAAGCACTTTGCATTTTGGCACGTCTCGTCTGTAATCCGTGTTATACGGGGAATGCAACTTAAATTTTCATTAAATAGTAACATTAAATTAAAAAAAATTACACAAAGAGATATTGGAAAACCTTTTTGTTTTTCAAGAATTCTTTTGTCTCAATTTTTTAATTCTTAAAAATGTCAAAAAACCATTTTAATAATTCAATGCAAAAGTGCATTCTTTTCCCATAAAATTTTAATCAGCGTGTATATGTTATGGTAAATGGGATTAATCTGCTAATTATGTATAACTACCGTTGATTATTCTTAAACATCGATAAGTTCAGTGGTGATTATTCGTAAGCATCAGTTATTATACATGATTACCGGATTAATCACTTTTACCATAACTTGCATAAATGAAGGAACTAGTAGGTTATATTCACGATGTTGTTAATTTGAAGATGCTGTCACCAACACCACATAAAAAATTATGAAGTCTGCAAAAGCTTGACTATGCCTAGCACCTTCTGCGAATAAGATTGGAAGAACATAGATTTTAAAACAGGCCTTCTTAAACAAGGACCAAGTACCGGTTATGGCCACGAAAAATACTTTAAAACTTTCATATTCATCAAAATTAAATTTTAAAAAGTCATTTTAACTTGCAGATTTCATAGAAAATTTGTGGAATAAATTTTTAAAATTAAAAGGAGATAATGTTGGATTTTCTTATTTGTTTTCTAATTCAAGGTTTTAATAAGGGTTTTACGAGGCAAATTAAAGCCACGAAATATTTTTTTTTTGCCTAAAGCAAATTGATAGAGAAGAAAATTAAGCCCGGATTTAAAAGACCGAATATGCATTATGGAAACATCTTTAACCATATCATTAGTTTGTGCGGACGGAAAGCTGCATGCATCAGTCTGTACACAATGAGGCTGTGTAGGAATATGTCCTTGAAGATGGACGAGGTGAGAACCCCTTAATTATTAATTGTCTCGTCTTCTGCCGTCACTCGACGGTTGGGTCCAGGTCTCCTCGGAGGTGGAACTTCGTCTTCTACCTCTTCTGGTGCAGGAGATACCTCACTAAAAAGAGAAAAAGTATAATCAGCCAAAAAAGTTACAGTTTTTAAGAAGTATATTAGAATTATCTGATTGTTGAATTCTAGTTTTTACAGAATATTATATAATGTCCGTATCACTAAACAATAGAATTATAATTCATGCTAATATTTCTCTTCCCATTTGATCTAGCATAGTGAAAGCCGACCTAAACCCTGTTTAGAAGTTCTAACAGTTTGTCTTCAGATTTCAAAAGCGATATAATAATAAAAACAATAAATTAACCAGGGCATGCCAATAACCAGATTATGCCAAACTATCAGAAGTTCTTCATTCATCGCATTAGCATCAAACAATTTTTAAATAAGGTTTTTCCGATATTTTTTTATAATACTTAAAGTTGATTAGCCAAATTTTTTTTTGAGGGACAGAAGGAAGGCGGGTCTAAAAAGGTTTCTTCATATATGCACGTCTAGAACGTCTAGCAAGTAGTGAAAGCAATGGAAAATTGTAGCATCTTCCGTTGATCAAAGAAACCTTATACTTTTTAAAGTAGCAAATGAGTTTGACATAGTTCCAGTATGTTGGTGAAACTGAAGAAATCAGAGGGAATTATTTTTAAATTTTTATTAATTTCCATTCTTTCCTGATAGCATACATATAACATGAAAAAGTATAAAGGCACTGAAATTTCTACAAGTATCTCCATCATTGTGACAAATATATGAGATATCCCGATATTTTCAAAAAGTTTACCAAAGTATGCGAAGGTTTCCTAATTTCAAATAATAAGAAATTAGAATAAATCTCATAAAAATGGACTTAACAAAGTTCAAGTCTTAAAGCAACTCTAAGAAAGAATTTTCGTCTTGTATCCTATAACTCACCCGGTTACCTTCCCAGTCATATACCCTATATCTACAGGTCTTTTCTTAATTCTTTCTAAAAACCAAATCCTTTTGAGCACTTAATTTTCCTATCAGCACACATATACTATACTATATTGTATGATATTAAAAAAAATATTCGCAATTTTGTTTAATATTGTTAAATATTCAATAAATGTCTCACTATATTCAACAATATTGGGCAACAGGCTGTGCTACCAGGGTTTGAATTGCACTGCTTAAATTACGTAAAACACTGGAAGTGTATTTTTTCAAGGGTTGAATATTGCAGAAGTGATGAAATGTATGTATGTTGTACATGTATTGCTTCCCCCTAAACAAGGGGGTGAGCATGAAAGGATTTAAAGAGCAGCATGCCACTATACTCACCATCCGGGGACATTTCCGTTCCAGTCGCATCTGGCAGAATCCTGGTCGAAAGCCAGACCTGCTGGGCACCTCTGCAGCCTGGGATAGCCTCCGACGCATTGCCAGTATCGCACGCACGATCCCTGGATGGCCTTAAAGCCGTTGGGGGCGCCCTTGCAGAGGGGATGTTGTTGGCAGCCGGGCACCTTCTCGGGCCAGTCGCAAGCGTGCTCTTGTTCGTTGTAGAGGAGGGAGAAGGGGCACATCTGGACACTGCCAGTGCCGTTCCAGCAAAGCCAGTAACGGGTGCAGCTCTTCTCATGGGGATAGATACCGAACAAATACGGACAGGGTGTGCTGCCTTTAGCAGGTTCTGAAAGAAAAAAAGGAATTTTATTTAAATGTGCCAGGGGATATCCCTTGATTCATTTTACGGTAGAAATATCAAAGTGATGGTAAGTATTAATATTGATTCCTCGTTATTGTTTTACTTTTTTTTTTCTTTTAATATGAATCAAGTTGATACTGCTCATTTCGCATAAATATGTATAGCAATGACAAGTGAAAATGAATTAGCTTTGATTTTATCATATTTTCATTCGAAATTAGTACAATCACTTAAAATATGATGCAATAGCAAAACCGATGGTATAATGATGATTCGTGTTGAAACTAATTAAAATCATTTTTTTAACAATAGTATTTGGCCAATTTAAAGTTATTCGGGTTTATTCTCCCGCAAATGTACGTGATGCTCTTTTTCGGAACAGTTAAGTTTTTTTTAAAAAAAAAGTCAAAATATAATAATTATTAAATAATTATTATTTTAAAAAAATTATTATATTTCCATCTCTATTATCTAGGTTTCGAGGAAATTCTAACCATATATATAAAAACGAAATCCACTTTAATTTTCTCTCATGTTATACCTGACAACACCTTTACTCTACTTACCAATATTGTAGCATTGTTCGAGTTTGGAAAGAATGCGAGCCATATATCTCCATAAAGCCAAACTTTTAAGCTATTAACTCAAAATTTGAATTTGTTCTGAGTTCTTGAGAATCTTACAGTTTAATTCACTTTTTATTATGCATTTTTGAATAAAATTTGAGAATTTTCAAATCGAACAATTTTTCTTTCATCATGTTTGGTATTTAGGGCACATGTATAATAAAATTCTCACTCTGCATTTTTTTTTGTAGAATTATGTTTTTTGGAGAAATTTTTGTTACGATTTACATAATTATTACATATGAATATGTTTTAATCTTACCTACATATGAATCGATAATTTAAATCGTTAATTAAATCAGTAATAAAATCCTGAATGCACTTAGTTTAACATGTTATTCTTCACCATCTCCTATTATTCATTTTACAGTTTATCTATCGTTATTTATACTTTCGAATTTATGCTCAGTTTTAACAGGGTGAAATTGGGTCCGAGAGGCCACTATAAGCCACTGCCAACATGAGGGCAGATAGAAAAATACTCTAATAGTTAGTTGTAAAAGAATCTAATAGTTGTTATCTTATCGTTACTTATAGTTTTCCGAGTAAAATTAGTTTTTTTTTTCAGGAAGTAAATCTATGCAGATAAACTTAAAAAGCAAAAATATTAAATATAAAAGCATAAATAAAAAAAGAAGCAAAATGTGACTCGAACGGAGAACGCGCAGCACATTCGTTATTCATGTTATTCTGATCACTATTCTAAACTGCACACTCTTCGAAGTGGAAATTTAAAAAACTGATTCTAATCGTTAGTTATAAAAAATTGTGTGCAAAATTGCGTTTTTTTTTTCAGAAAAGTCATCTATGTTGTTAAACTTAAAAAGCAAAACCTTATTTAAATATAAAATTTGATCCAAATCGTTACAGATATTTCCGAGATGCACAAAACAAATAAATTTATGTATATGTAGGACTGGGTGGGACAAAATGCCCGCTCAATGTCATTGGATCAGTGTCTAGGGTACTAATTAAAAAAAAGAAGTAGCGTTTAAAGAAAAACAATTAATTTACTTAGAATAAACAAAATTAACTGTATATTAACAGTTAAAATAGGAAAGGTTAATTATATTAAGGTTAGAAATTAAAATACTTAGATGCCACCAAAGGGTAAAGCCTAAGAAGATGTCTGCACAAAGCAAAATTAACTGCTACCGTAGCGTAAGATCATTAAACACTCGTCGTTACTGGGGACGAAGAACCATCCTCTCTATCGAGAGCCAGAGAAAATGCCCACAACTATCTTTTTACTAAAACTTATGGTCATGGGACTTAGAATTTTGGATTAGTAGAAGCATGGTGCCATATATTTTAATACAATAAAAATAAATTGAAATCTGGGTGCATTCGGTATAACAGTGGAATGGTAAAGGCCACTTATTAAATCTTTACAACTTGATCAGTCTTGATAGAATGATGACCTCATCGTTGTTTACCTACTGGCATACAAGATTGACATTAAATTCCCCTCAACCAAACTGTTATATAAAAAACAAATTCTGTAATTCCCTTTAAATACTTTGATTCTTAAAATAGAGGTACGTTACTACATATATGCAAGATCTCTACATGGTTACAAGTATTGCTCGTTTAAAGTATAAAATATAATAAGAGGCCATGGCAGTTTATTTGTATTGTGCTGGCTGTCCTATACAAAATGAAAACTTCTTAAAAGTACTTGTGATTAATAATTTCACTTACGCCCCATGATCCTTCTGTTTTCTGGGTCGGGGCATCCCACCCTGTGTGGGTAGTCGCATTTGTCTATAAGCCCCCTTCCGATGCCTGCGAAAGCCAGTCCATTGGGGCACTCCTGTACGTAGGGCACACCATCAACACACTCGTAGTAGTAGTCGCAGTAGTCCTCGTGAGGGAAGAAGCCATTTTCTTTCTTGCAGATTTCTTTGTTTGATTTTGCTTGCTGGGCAAAAGCCACTGTAAATAAAAACGTATATTAGAATTCAAAATAATATTGTTTCTTATGAATAATGGAGAGTGTTCTTGATATTATTGTTGAATAATAAATAGCCAACACAAATTTTTATCCTTTAAATATTTCAATATTATCTAAGTAAGTAAAGTTAAGATATTTCAAGACTACTTGAAGATATAAAACTATAATACGAATTGTAGTAAAACAATTCTGTGGGACTATATGAATATTGGAACAAGGCATTATCACAAAAATAGATATAAGAAATTAAAACATAATTTTAAAATATAGTGGCTTTTTGCATGATAACTGTTCCAGTTTTGTCTGAGAGGTCTCCAGCATAGTCGGCGACTATTACTTATCTCACATATCGAGAGTTTTTATTCCTCATTACTTTCTTGGATTCGAAGTTAAAAAAAAGTATTGCAATTGGAACAAAACTCGTAATTGAGACTTTGACGAATCTTCATATTACACCATTAGTTCGAAAAACACATTTTTGGAAAATGTCTGTTTGTGTCTGTGAAAAAAAACTAAAATAACTTTGAATTACACGGATAAAATTCGGTAATGGTCTTTACATCAAATTTGTAGAACTCTATAAAATTTTGATCTAAATTTATTCTGAGGGGGTTTGTCTCTTCCGGTGTTTGAATATAATTAATAAGACAACAACAAAATAAAGATAACTAGATAAATAAAATACATTACATAGATTTAACCTCTGTAGTTTAAAAGCCTATCAAAATTTGACTTAAACCCTACAAGTGAGGCTCGAATGCTCTGGTGTATCCTCAAATGTGTGTAAACACGATCCCAGTGTCTTAAATATATCAATTTTGATTTAAAACTTTGTGACTATAAGCGTAGTTCTATATCAGATTTTTGTTTTAATCACTTAGTAAATACGTGTCTAAAACGAAAAATCGAATTTCATATTTTACAAACATTTCAGGGATTAACCGCCAAACAGTTCGCCAAGAAACACACGATAGATTCAGCAAAAGTTCTAAACAAACAAAAGGATAATATTTCGTAAATATTGTACGCCAACACCATATGTGGCATTCTCTGCCTTACCCAAGCACATTCCTTTGAAGGGGGAGAAGAAGATAAAACTATTAGAATGCATACGAACAAGTTTCGGAGTGACCACTCCTTCTGGTTTAAGGTAGGATTAAGAAGAAGAATATACTGAATAAATGGTGATTATTAAACATTATTCATGTAACAATAACAAAAAAAAAAACTGATTGAAAGCATTCGTGCACAGATTTGTTTCGATACTAAAGGTAGGATTAAGAAGAATAAAAAAACTGAAAAAATAGTGATTATGAGCGCATTATTCATATAACGATAGCTAAAAAAACTGAACGAAAATATTCGTACACAAATTTTCTTCGATACTAAAAGTTCGATAATATGTTATATTTTCATTAGAAGCTTGGACATTTGGTAGTGACTCCGGAAAATTTGTCATGAATGGTCACCAAATGTATGCCCCAATCAATTATTACTTTAAATCTTAGCATTCCAAATACTACTATAACATTCCTTAGCATTCCAAATAATAATAATATATTCTTTAGTACTCAAAATACTACTAATTCATTCTTAAGCATTCTAAATAATTCTGCTACATTCTTTAGCATTCCAAATAATACTATATTTAGAGTAAAGAGTACATTGCAGATTGCAAAATCAAACATATAAGAAATTTTGCTATTTTTTATTTTAAGATTAGTTTAATTTAACATAATATAAAGATTTAATTTAATTTATTTTATTTTTGGAAGCTCTCCAAAAATACCGTAGCCATCTATGGTATAGTGTCATCTGATCAATTAATAGTTAATAAAATGATTACAAGGTTCATGGTTACTACAGGTTAAAACGGAAACATTACAAATTAAAAAAAATACGCTAATAATTTTAATTATGTATATACGTGACGTTTAAACTAAAATCGTAAAAAAGAGCAAAATTGAATCAGGCACCAATTGAGCATTAAAGAATTTATTAAATGAAATATTTTTGGCAATGAAAAATAATCTATTAACAGAAGGTGGAAATTTCTCAACGTGAAATTAATTATTCACAATAATTAAAGTTTACATGATGGGCGATTTGAGAAAAAAATATTTTCAGATGTAGGGTTCTTAGAAATTTAAACTTAAATTGTCGATTCTTTTGCTAAAGCTTAGTATTCGATTTATCTGCCAATGAAAGAAAAAGAGATCTGTCATCGAAATTTCTCAGAAAAAAAGCCAGTGCTATTGCCACAGATGAGAACTGGTCCAAACCGATCACGAAACATCTGTTTCTTGTACTCTGTTAGAGAAACGGATTAAAAAAATATGTCCTCTCCCCACCATTGAATGCTAATTAATTTCCTTAACTTTCACAGGCGTCCTTGACGTGAAGAAGAGAAAGTTTGCGCAATACTGTCTCACACGTGCTAACTGTATTCGAAGGCCGAACGCTCCAGGGGCAGGGAACGGGTTCTGAGGGGAACGGAACTGTCTCCAGGAGATATTCGAACGTCTTCCGAGAAAATACGTTGCCCAACAATAAATCATTGTGCAATCCGAAGGCAGAAGAATGCAGTACGGCAAAGTGGGCAATATAAACGGTGAACTCATTGAATACAAAATTTCAAACGAGTTATTATCTAATTGAAAATCAAAGGACATTTATCCACTGTGTGCAGTCGTTTTTATTGAGCAGTTTTAAGTTCTGTGTCCAATTCTAGGTGTGTGTGTTTTCACTGGAATTTTCAAAGTCATTTATCTGCTACTTCCTATATTTTGTATAGGATGCTTTCAAATATTGATCTATACCATGACCTCTTTTAGAGGCATCTGCTTATTTTTTTCTTATATTAAATGAAACCAAAAAAATGCTATTAAATATAATTTAAAAAGGAAGTGTTTAAATTATACTATTTTGTTGGTCATTTCTGCTTTAACCTTGTATTGAGTTCCACTCAATTAATCTTTTTTATCTATTTAATTTCGTATTTAACATAAGTTTCTATCATACCATCTAACTATTAAAACTTTTCTGTAAGATTTCGTGTGTTCGTACGTGTGCGTAAGTATTTGTATGTGAGTATTTCTACGTGTACGAGTGTGCTTTTACGTGGGCATTAGTATTTTTACATGTTCTTGTGTGTTTTTACGTGTGTGTATTAAAGAGTGTTTATAAGTGTGCGTGTGTATTTGTACGTGGGCATGTGCGTGTGCGTGCGTGCATTTTTGTGGTGCGTTCATGCTATTCTTATTTTAGCTAGGCATAATTGTTTATAAATATTATAAGGATTGATGAATCAGACATGAAATATCATCTTCATACTATGTTTGGATTATCTTTTAATTTATTATTATTATTACCAAAAGAGAAGTATATTAATTTGTGTAACTCCTTGTAACTCCGATAAATTTTGCTGTTTGATGATGAACCAAATGTAAGTATGCTGACTGAATGGCGAACTAATTTTTTTTAACATAATAGTAATTATTATATGATAGGAAATAGCTTATGGCGAAATAGTGTTAAATTATCTCAGAAGATCATTAATACATCTGCTTTCAAACACAGAATTATGAAAGTCATCTAAGAAATTTTATAAACTCTAATGAATACGTAATATAAAAACTTTAAAATCCAATTCCTACTTAACTCAACAAAGAAAATTTTTATTTTAGTTATTTTTATAAATTGCAACTTCTTCGAAAAAATTTATAATGAAAAAAAATATCTTACGAAAGCTCTGAAATATTATTTCAAAAAAAAATTAAAAATCAAATTTAATTCGATAAATTCACAGAAGCGAAATGCTTTCATTAATATGAAAGATAATTAAAATTTTTCAGACAATTTTGTTTCGTTCTATATTAATAGCTTAGAAAATCTATTTTAGAAATAAAGCTTTATTATGTAGATGTAATTTTAAACTTTTACATCTTATAATAGTCTTAAATAACTTTAATTTTTTTTCTAAAATAAAATAAAATGTTTTTAATTTCGAAATAGTTTTCGAATGAGATGATATCTTCAGACATGTCACGAAACTGAATTTCAAGGTCTGAAAGGGAAAACCCTCGGGCATTTACAAATGAAAGTAATCAGACATTATTAAGATATTATCCTCCGGGTAGCCACTTTCTCTTGTCATCTGACCTTCGATTGGTTGGCAAGGTCGCACTTTCCGTGAGAGGACCCGCTCAATCAGATTTTACTTTTGATTCCTGGGTGTGTTTTGAAGACGGATATTTTGCATTTAAATCTTGCAATCAAGTCTATAATCTTTCCGCTAGCCATGTACTGACATAACTTGAAATGCAAATTTGAGTCATCCAAGGATTAGGGGTTCAGTAAAGCATTGTCTCCAACGGCTTGCCTTCTCCGATATAACAATCCTTTCATTTTAACTGCCTAATGGAGTCATTCAAAAACTTAATTGCTTATTAACTTAATTCATCTTAATTGCTTATTAACTATTGCCCTATTATTACTTGATGAGTTTATTTCTAAAATCTCTCTCTCTCTCTCTCTCTCTCTCTCTCTCATGGTATGTATATATATATACACATTATAACTGCATTAGTGGAAAAAGGTCTTATTATACTTTTATACTACAGTATGTTAATTGCGTGTTGCTTCAGTGTATAAATGGTACGAATACGCTCTACAAGACAATTTATTCTAATACGATTAGCAAAGTTTTAATTTTGATAACTTCTTGTTTAGAAGATGCTCACTAAATAATTTATTAAATAAATAATTAAAAGTAATCGAAATGTAAACGCTTTTCAATAAATTCACAAAAATAATTTTTTTTCCTTACATTAAAGTTTTAAACCTGACTCTTTAGTGATAGCAATTTTTTTTCCGCACATTCCTTTTGTAATTTGATTAAATGCTTAAAAATAATTTAAATATTCTTTACAACAATAATTTTTATTGCTTTACTTATTACCATAAATACGTGCATTGTGACGATATAAAAAAAATTCGAGTGCACATTAGCGGTCCATAACTAAGATAAAAACATTTAGAGAGATAAATCAACCTTAATGCCTTATTATATATTGTTTTCTGCATTTTAACGGCATAATTATGGCAAAAATATTAAAAGTTATTGCTACATTAAAGTACTTGTAAGATAGCAATTTCATGAAATGTTTATAATCACGTGACTAATTAGAATAAACGAATATTTGTACTAAGTATCTCTGTAAAAGTTGTTCTTTTACAGTCTTGAAATAAAGGCCGAAAAGCAAACATGTAGGATGTTCACACTTGCTTTCATTCTGCAACAGCCCATTATGCTCTCAATTTAGGTCGAGTCATTACTGCAGCGGAATTTTGAAACTCTTGTACACAAAAAGTTGTTTTTCAAGAAATTAAAGTAAAGGATAAAGAAGGATAAATGAGAAAGGTAGATGCCCTTTAGTATGGAGGGCAATCAAGTCTATTTCGACCAACTTTTCTAAAAATATCGGATTCGCAATTCTTGCCTGTGACCCAATAACAATACAGTATATTGAAAGAAATAATCGATAACGATATTGGATAGAATATTTAAGTATTTTTTACACACAAAAAGAAGTCAAATTTCTAACTTTTTTTATGCAAATCTAAATTCTTATTTTATTATTTATCTTTTAAAAAGTTGCTTTGACTATCACATGTCCTTACATTTTCTTCTAGAACTTTAACTCCAGAATAATTAGAAAAAAAAAATGCTCAAAATTTAATAAAATACAGTAAGGTTATTAGTGCTAAACTGACGACCTGTCCTTTTAAAATAAATGTAAAAATACAATGTACTAGTGGAAAAATTAACAAGCCAGTTAATATTTGCTAGAAGACGGCAGCTGAAGATATCAAAGATACATACACTTCACCCGAAAAAACAGAACTATGAATGAAAAGATATATGATTTTTAAAGTAATTTTACTGATAGCAATCAGCAATTTTTGATTTCATAATGCATTAGGAAATATCGTTTTCATCACTGGAAATAGTTGAAATCTTTATGTGTACGTATAAAAGAAAGGGCCTAATAAACAGCAATATTTTCTATAGATGAAAAAAAAACAATCACTATCAACCATCAGCAATTGTAGAATAAATTTTAACTGTGACTAAGCAATTTTTTTATCATAATGCTATTTAAAAACAGTGCATTGGAATGTTTGAAGAGCTGTATGAATTTTAAAGTTTAAGAACGTGTTAAACTTTCAGAAAGTATCGTGTTAAAGTTTAGGAACTAGGATTAGTTTTATAATGGAAATGCTTAGTTCAAAGCTTTATAGCTGTATGGAGAATATATTTATCTAAAATTGCCTTTAACTAATATCTTTTAGCACTCATTGAATAAATTTTCAATGACAAAAGTCGATAAAAAATCAATAGAAAAAATTAAATTCATGATTTAAAATTATTATGATTTGATTTGCTTTTATGATAAATCATTCTAAAACAACTGTGATTCCTCTATGAATAATTTTTTTCCAAATGGAAAAATCGTCTGCTTATTATCTATATTTTTATTCCTGAAATTTTTATTTCGAAAGTAGATGCACAAAAACTGTTTTATATAAATGAATGTATATTTGGATAAAAACTGTAGTAAATATTAAATATAAGTCGTCTCCTTCATTAATAGATTGAACTATAAATTCAGATAATTTTTATTTCTGTTGGAATAATTTTGCTTCTGCTACAATTAACAACTAAACACCTGAGAAGTAATTCTTCTCCATTTTTCAACTTATTCCATTTATAGCAGTGTATTTAATTTTTTCGAGTTATTGCCTCGTGTTTGAGGATAATATTTCTGGAAAAATTGCGACCTGAATAATTGAGTGTCAGCAAGGCCTTGAATGTCTTTTGCTATTCATAACGTCATTCCGTTGGAGTCATTTGTGTAACATTAAACGAATGCTAAAAAACCCTGAGTATGAAATTAGTAATTTTAGATTACCATAACGAAGAAAAAAAACTAATTCCTCATCTGAAATTCATAGGGTAACTAGAGAAAAAAATCTATTACGCAATTTTTTTTCTTTTCATGTTTTACCTGCTTGAATTAAGATTCGTTCTTATTATTCATACTATGTTCCAGATAATGAAAAATAAGAATGAATAAATTTTAGAATGGCAAACCGCAGAATTCAACTCATCTCCTTCAGAGAGAAATGAGGGTAATATCTCCTTGACCTTTTTGCATATTTCTACAATATTGGGAGTTTGTTATTCAATATCGTCTCATAAAAAAATAAACTGAATGTGTATTTTTAAAACACATCGCTTCCTACAGTCGAATTTTGCCTAAGATCTGCATTAGTACATTGCAAATCTACACTACTACGATACAAATCTACGCCTTAATTACGAAATTTTGGTTATCTAACCAGTTACGTGATTAGTCAAGTCCTATAGATAGTTAATCCAACAGATTTGGTTTAAAATTTAATACAGCTTTTGGATGATTTTCTTTTGATGATGAAATCGTATGTCAAAGATTATTGCATTTTTTCGTGCTAAACATGTGATAAATCAAAAGTCATCTGGTTAGGAGATATTTCCGAAAATTTAATATATATCCATATATAGATCTAGAAATAAATTTCATTTTTCTGGCTTGTTACATTTTCAAATAATATAATTTACTAATATATAAAAAGAGAGAAAGACATCTCTCACTTCAAAATAATTTTTTAAATTATTCTGTACTTTCTCTTATATCCATCATATACAACAAAGTGAAGAACGACATGAAACGTTTTTATTACTAACAAGCATTTATTAACTCGTTTTCTCCTCTGTCTTTTAGTTAGACGCAAATTCTGTAATTTAATGTATTTTTAAGTTAATTTCTCAATGATATACAGATTTGAAACTTTGAACAAAGCTCAGAACTGAATGGCAATTCGACATTGACTTACTTTCTTCTTACTTGTTTGCTATAAATTTTTACAATTGATTGAAAACTTTCATTACCGCTGGATAGTACCATGCGAAGTTAACTCATCGGGAAGTTAGTTGAAAAGAAATTCGAAATTTCAAACACATATGAAGCAAAAAATTAGTATATCAAAATCATCCTGAATATTTTCATGGGGTTGTAAATTTGCCTGAAGTTAAGAGAAATCATTTTATATTTCTTAGTTCGCTTTTAAAATGTAGTATGCTAACTTATTTGTTTAAATAATTGTATTTGAAATGAAATAAAAGTTAATCTGAAATTATAAAATAAAGACACTTACCACCTTTTATAAGCCATGTAACTAAATCTCAAATTCTTTAACATCGAAAAAATTATTCTTATGTTTTCATCTATCCATAACAAAATCTTCCAGTGGAATCTGTCAAAATGCTCGTTAAAATACTTAAATTAAGTAGTTCCGAAGAAATTAGTCCATGATTTAATTATCATAGACTATCATATTATATTTCATTCTGAACTTTTATAATAACGCATGTCAAAAGGTAATATTTTCATATTCTTTATTTGTCATTTGTTTTTGGCTCATCAAAAAGAAACGTGAGACTCTTTTCCTGCTATTATGGCAACACCGAAAGAGGTCACACGAGTTTATTTTTAAAGTTTACTTTCCTACTTAACCCATATTACCAATTAAGCAACATTTCAATAAGATGATTTTATAAAATGTATATTTTTATTGAAAAGAATATTCGAACACTTAAAAACAATATTGTCAATCCATATCCTTCCTGATAATTATAAAATATCAGGTTTTGAAATTTCTAAAAATCGTAATTAATTATGACATCATTTTTATAATCATTTTATATAATACTTATTAGTAGTTGTCTACTATTTTTTTTTATTTTCCTAAAATTTAGGGCAATTAAAAGTTGCTAGTTGTATACACTGTCTATTAATAAAGTTTTAGATAAGATATTATTGTTAATATATATTCAAAAAATAATCTCTTTTATGAGCAGCAGATTTCTTTGGAACAATTTTATTTCAAACAATAAATAAATTACCAAAAAAATTTACGCAACCTTATTCTTGCAAAGTGCTTAAATTCTATTCAATGGAATTGTATTTACAATCTTAAGGGGCCTGAAACATTTCCAAAAATGAAAATTGCCAAAATTTTTGTTTTTGTAAGTAAAATTTAATATTTTCTGAAAAAATTAAGACATATATCACTCATGATTCATTTTAATTATAAAAAAATTAGAAAATTTTTGTTTCAAGAAGTATTTATTATTTAATGGTTAATCATTCAAAAAATATAAGTAATTAAGATAATTCTCAAGTTCATAAACACAAGTCGGTTTGCCCAGAAAAAGAAATAATTCCAAAATTGGAAACGAAAGATTTAGTAACTGCATTGAATGTATTTTCATTTAAATATGTTAATAATAAATGAATGCTTTATAACTTTAAAATGAAAAAATTATAGGACATTTGGAAGGATAAATAACTTTTAAAGATAAATGCTTTGCACAAAAAAATTAAAAATATATTTAACAGATTCAAAATGTTTGTAAATGTTATGTTATAAAACTTCAAACGTTTGAAAAATGAATAGAATGTGTTCAATGCTTACCAAAATTTGACAAAAATATGTTTCATGTTTTGAGAAAAAGGCAAAAATCTCTGTTTCTCTATTAGAGAAGCTTAAGTTAGATTCATTGTTAAAGAGTCATTTAAAAAACTTTCGATTTTTCAAACCTATAAAAATTATATATTTCTGTATTCAATGAAATATTTCTTATTTTATATTCAATTCCTACTATTAGTTCACACTTTCCCATATATATATTTATATATCTTGTTCAAATTTTCAATCCTTAATAAAATACTTTTTATTCATCCACTCATGTTCAAATACATTTTTTCAAACTTGTAAAGATGACACGATGTTAAAACAGTTTTTCAAATATTAATTCGTTAATTGAATTTAATATAAATACTTCAAATAGAGTTTTAGCAATTTGTAAGGTAAATTGAAATCGCGAGGCTGTAGCTCGATCGGTGAAATGCGATAATTTCAGTATTTTTTCTCCGTGAAGGTGAAAAATGCAAATACAATTCTTGCGAAAATCAATCATAGTTTTGATAAATTATCTATATTAAATATAATCATTTAATAAAAAGTAAATAAAATTAAAAAAAATTCTTTCCTAATTAGATTAAAATTTTATTAGATACAAATTAAAAAAAAACATTTTTTCAATTGTAAATTGTCTCTTCTTTTAAAAACAGGTGGGGGTGTGAAAATCTGCATGTGGGAGGCACGATGAAGTGAAATACTGTTCTAAGATGAACCCATCCTATAATAAAGACCCGCCATCTCAACACATCGGTACCTGCGAGTCAGTGGGGCGAGCAACAGGTGAAAGTGCTTTTCGAGGCGTCGCCTGAAGAAAATCGTCTCCCGTCGACAAAAAAAGGAGATCTTTGTCTTGAAGGAAGCCCACATATTTCTCTTGACCCATTTTCACCGGCGCATTCTCCACGGGCGGCCTCCCTCCTAATGCGAGGCGTGTGCGCGGCCCGACCACGAAAAAACAAAAACAAAACGTTCGTCATTGTCATAAACATCATCTTCCGATGGGTGGCTTCCGTTCCGCCAGGCAAAGTAGTGGGAAAAGTCAAGTACCAAAAAGCCGGCGTGTGGCGAAAGAAATGTGTCTTGATTTGTTGGAATATGTCTAGTTGCATGCTGGGAAATCCGGTGTTTGACCTCAGGGAGATGTCAAAATTCAATGTTACTGCGGTTGTCAACTTAATTCAACATTAACTGTCCTAAAGAAGAGGCTCTTAAATTAGGAAGCAAAGAAAAATGTTGGGGTCATCAAAATAATAACAAAAAAAGAGAGCTCCAGGTCTTTATTATCACGGTACTCTTTGTTGAAAAATTGTTAAAATTTTGATTCTAAATGCTTATTAAAATTCATTAAATATCTATTAACTTCATTCTAAAAAGTTCTCTTATTTTCTGATCCCATTCCACCTTTTTTATTTAATTAATGCTTTACGAACTCTGTAAAACTGCTTTAATCAAAGATTTCACACTCTGCAAGTGAAGGGATAAAAATCTGTTTTGATTAGAACAGTCTTTTAAAGATATATAAATTTCCCTATCCTAAATCAACACGTGTCAAAGAAATCCTTATTAAAAATCTTATTATAAAACCTACTGAGTTATCAGTGTGTGTGTGTGTGTGTGTGTGTGTGTGTGTGTGTGTGTGTGTGTGTGTGTGTGTGTGTGTGTGTGTGTGTGTGTGTGTGTGTGAGAGAGAGAGAGAGAGAGAGAGAGAGAGAGAGAGAGAATTTTTTTTTGTTTGAAGCAGAATGCAGTTTTGAAAACAGAGGAAAGACTTTCGAATATTTAATTTCGTTTTATTGCGTTGCGTGAGGCATGCATTACGCACAAGCAGAAGCGACGAGCACTCCACAGAGCGACTCAAAACGAAATGAGGAAAAACTATTGAAACTCTTATCCCTGTTTATATATGCTCTGAGATTTTAATAGGGATTTCCGAAGCGTTTTATTCACAATTAAAGGAATCATAGAGAAATTAAAGAAGAATCTGTTTAAGTCAGCAACATTTTATCCCTTAGTTCAGATTATGGGAACCGTTTACTTATTTTCACAAAGCTTTCGTTACATTAATTAAATAGAAAAAAGTGGAATGGGATATGGAAATAAGAAAATATTTTAGAATGACTTTGATAGGGGCTAAATAAAGATAAAAATTTGGAAGTTAATTAGGGTTTAATTTAGATTTAAAAATATCATTACACCAACGAATCCAATAGTGTTAAGATCTCTGATTTTTCATATTTAAAAATAAAAATTTACTAATAATGAGAAGCGATGGCATCGATTCTAAAACAGATACAATTATTAGTCCCAATTATCATACAAGACTAGATTCATCGTAAGATATTCATATTTCTCGGTGCATTTTAATATTTCTTTAATAGGAAATAGGCTTTGAGCTGAGAAAAAAAAAGAGAGAAAACAATACAAGAAACCGCAAAAATATTATACTAACAGATAGGCCATTTAGAACAGAGAAATGTTAATTACGTGAAAAATATGAATTAATTACTGACGTCTCTAAAAAGTTTCGTTCTTAACTAATATTATGACTAATCGTAAGTTATCGGGGGGAAATTAATGCAAAAATAAAATAGTCTTGAGATGCAGATTAATTCTTATATTCTAGATGAATCCTACATTCTAGAGTCAATTTCAACAAGAGGATATTATATCTAAAATATCTGTGCAAGAGCTTTAACATAAAATCTTTCATTTATTGTCTTCCTTCAACGCATTTTAAATGGTTTTATCATCGTTAGATGGCATCAATCATTGAAGAGAAAAACAAATTTCACCCATCGCTAGCAAATTACACTCGACCAACAACATTATAACCTAATATGATAGCAACAACTTTCCAGCAAAAAAATTAAGGATCATCTGCATTCTGGTATGTTAACTATGTTAGGAAATGCATTGAGCACAGGCCACCGCCTTTGACATTCAGGTTTGTTTACCTAAATATGGGACATCGATGTGTGCGCACAAATAGGGGTTGACTCGAGCACTTTATTGTCCCACATCGGAAACGGGTTCTCACCTTTCTCCACCTTTGGCACAATCAGTAAATTGCCTAATGACGACAAAGCTTGTTTTTAAAGTAGTTAGAAATAAAATATTTACACTTGTAATCCTGGAGTTAGTTAAATTCATCTTATTTTTTAAGTATCACTTTATGTTGGAAAAATAGCAGTAACATTTTTAGAAATGCTTTTGTTACTTAATCAAGCTCGTAATATTTTGTATAATGCGATGGAGGAAGTTTTAAACAATTCCGTACAGATATTTGGACAAAAAAATTTGTGAAATATACTTTCTTCTCTGTTTCAATCATTTTAATATCACT
Organism: Argiope argentata; assembly: GCA_026289955.1. NCBI lineage: Eukaryota > Metazoa > Arthropoda > Arachnida > Araneae > Araneidae > Argiope > Argiope argentata. Next base: position 6,186,929 of record JAOUZG010038029.1, on the reverse strand, counting down.
CGTCTCTTTCGATCGCCACTGAAACTACTATTTTTTGCGCAATCATATTAACCTTATATTTACTCATTACTAGACTAGAAGAGAAGAGTAAAACTGTCTGTCGTGTCATTAGAAGAGATAATGATTAGTTCTAAAAGTTGAATGAAAAATAGGCCTATTCCGAAGATATAGTTTGCTTTAATACGAAATATAATAAAATCTACAACAAAAGCTGAAAACTGAGAGTTATACTAATTAGATTATGAAATGATATAACCCACAGTTGTATCAACTACTTATCTTTAATATTTTGAGAAAGAAATCATTGAAAAAATATATGAAAGCTTTGCATAATATATATAATTTGTTTGAAGGTGTATGATAAAACTTGGTACAAATATTCCTCAAAGGTAAAATATATATATATATTCCCCCCAAAATCAACATTAATTCTCCACCGAGAAATGAGACTTTTAAAATTTATTTTAAAAGTTATCCATTTATCAACATCTTTGATTCTTATATTTCAAATAATTCAAACTAAAATTATAGTGTGCTAATCCTAACTAAAATTACGTCTTCTTACAGGCATGCTTTAGGATTATACATGATACTTGTAGGGTTATTTATTTAAAATGGTTGCCTCCAATTTGGTGAAAACTTATCAAGCATGCTGACTATTCAACCAAAATAAATATCTTGATAAACGAATTACATCCCATACATCTATATCTTAAAAAGGAATCAATGAAAGACTTTTAACAATGGAACAATTAACCCGAAATTTTTATTTTAAGGGTTCAAAAAAAAATTCTTCCGAATAGTCCTCAAAATATGAAAAAAGAACGACTCAAAAGTTACTGTACAGGATAACATTTGCCTAATTTCTAGTTATATGGTTATGTTATAGAAGTTCAGTGGCACAAGGATTATTTTCTGATAAAATTGCGCCAAGTACATGGTTAAAATATCTGAAATTGTAAATAAACTTTTAGAGATTGGCAAATAGCTACAGTCACAAAAAGAGCTTTAAATGACGAAAAGATTCTATTTTGTGTAATTTGAATAAATAAATAAATAAAATATGAAGTCTTAACAGTTGCATAGACCCTTTGACTTTTTAATCTTATTCAGTGCGTTATGTCTGACACTCTAGCTATTTAAACTCCAAAATTCTATCCTTCTGTGATCAAAATTCGCTGCATTATGTAACTTGAATTTCATTACTTTAAGCCAGCCAACTATCTCACAAGCAAGCATCATGCGTTAGCTGGTAGATCTCTCTCCAAATAACTATTGTAATAATCGAAAATCGTCTAAAATAAGGATATTCAAAATTTCAAAAATCGATGCATTTCAATTTTTAAAAAGTGAATGTTTTCTGTTTAAAACTGTGGATTGTCAAAGATATTTCACTAAAAATGAAATACAATTGTCTAAATTATTATCATTTTTTCTTTTCGAAATATATTCTAATCTTCAATGAGTGTGAAACTGACTGTTCTGCAATGATCAGATTTGACGTATCTTACAAATGAATTTAAAAAATCTTTTAATTCAATATTTGTAAAATTTATTCTTAGAATTTGAACAATATTTCAAAAAAATTTTTGTACTGATAAGCGTTTTGTTATTTATGCAGCATTAGACTATTTACTGTCCCTCACAAAATTTTGATGAAGGAAAGATAGTGTAATGATGGAAACTCTGTAAGTTTTTAAATATAATAGCCTCAGGATGCACATAAATCATTGTCAGAATGTTCCTAAAATGTCACATTACATTGAAACTGTTGCCACGATAATTCTGTGAAATATTTTGGTCATTCTTCATGACTGTGACCCTAAGATATCAAGTTGCTTCCTTTTATGATAAAAATAGTTTCTAATTATTATTTCCACGCGTGTTCAAATCCATCTTATGAGGAAAAGGTCGATGGGTGAAAGATTTAAATAGTTTTTTCGAAAGTGAGAAAGGGTCACTCATCTAAATATTTTTTTCCTTGTTGGTTGTCATCATAGAAAACAACTTTTTTTTAATAAAAACTTTCAAAACCCAAATAAATTATCGTTTTTATAACCTATATTGCCAGATGAAAGATGATTCCGTGTCCCACAACAAAGTCAATTCTCCGAAATGAGTAAAAGAAAAAGAAAAGGAAAAAGAAGTCTGCTGAACAACAATCGGTTTAACCTTGTTTGTCACTTGGTGAACTCGCCAGATTGTACAGGTGAACGAGAAACTAGTCACACTTTTCTAAAACTTTTAGGTACTGTTGCATGATTTTTACTATTAATAAAAAGAAAAGCATGTGTGTGCACCTCTCTGATGGCACTTTACAAAGTTCATTGTTTGATGTTGACCTGACGACTCGCGACGTAATATCTTCTGTTGACTTAATTTGGCTCAAAATTAATTCGAAAAGGATCGTGAATATTTCAAAACGATTTTTTAAATATTTCAATTAAATAAAAATTCAATATTTTATAATTTTTTGCAGCAACTTCTGAAAAAACTGTTTATTGAAATGAATTTTATTTTAAAATTAAGAAACTACACTTTCGATAATACCAATTTAATTCTCAGAGGGTTTTTTTTGTTCGTAATTTCCAACAAAACCTTTTCTTGTTATAACTAAATTCAAATAAATTTCACTGCGCCATCAAATTGTTTATTCACTTTATTTTTTCCATTACTAAGCCCATGGATAGCAAATTTTGTGTTCTTTGATAACTCCAAAGAATTTTTTTTGAATACTGCATTTGGAAATATACGTACTCCTTAAAATATTTTTCCAATACTAGATTATTGAATGAAGATATTTTTATTTCATTTGATAAATTTTATAAAATGTTATTAACTTCGCATAGGTTATAAATTAATACTTTTATTGATAAGAAACGGATTTTTATTTTTAGTTTAGATTTTTAATCACATATTTTTAATTATAAATAAAATTTTGGAATTATTGCCATTTTTTTTCTCTTTTTCCGTTTTAGCTGTTTCAGTAAGAATTATGGAAAAGAACATTTTCTACATTTCTCAAAATATAATATTTAGAAAAGTTGATAATTTAGCATTTTTTAAAGAAAAGTTTAAATATTCTTTTCTTGACCGTATTTAGATTCTTTTTATACATACTTTTTTTTCTTTTTGGGATAAGGAAAAGAATGAGCCTTTTCTCCCATGAGAAAAACCTTTTTTTTTTCATATAATTTTTCTATCCATTATATATAATACTGGGGATAATTTTCAAGTTTTTTCACTCTTTAGTTGCTTTCTATTGAATTTGACCGAGGATAAACATTTATCTCAAGATTCTTGATATTTTTAAAAATTAGAAAGCATGTTTAGAATGGAAAATTCCTTTTCTCAAGTATTTCAATTTTCATTACAGTCTTTTTTTTAATCTTATGAAGCACAAAAGTAAAATTTTAAATTTATATTTATTGCATGGAAAATCAACACCATCAAAGACATATCACTATCAAACAAAATCACAATCAGAGACATATACTTTTAAACACTTTCCTAATAGAAATGTTTTCTGGGTAGTTTTATTAATCTTATTAGTACTGAACGGCATAGAATAATGTGTTTTGGGCTTTGTGTTATATTTCCTACTATAGCAAAAGGTAAAAAGCTATATAACCACTTTCCATTTCAATAAAATGTCATTTTTTTAAAAACTTTATAACACATAGAAAATAATAGAAAAATATTATGTTAAAAAAACAATTGAGGAAAAATGTTAAATGTTTCAGTCTTAAAATGTTTGAGTTGCGCAACACATTTGATATTTTAACCTAAAACAACACGAAACATCAATGGAAATAAATGAAATAATAATTATTACTTGCTGCATAAATGATAGAGAAGATTATAGAATTAAATGGTTTCGGACTTGATTAATTTTAGTTCAATTAGTTTAGTGAATTGAATTTAACATCGACTAACCTATAACGTATACTATTAGGAATTATCAAAACGGACATTTAAACATTTATAAATACAAAGATGCATTATAGGAAAATATTTGTGGAGTAAAATAAAATACATAACTAATACAACATAAATTTAATGTAAAAATACAAGACACGTTTCAAACACAATAAAAACAGAATAACGGTTGAAGAAACTGAAATATTGGGAAACACCAGTAATTTGATGTTACATAAATGCAATAAAACTTGATTCATTTGAATTATTTGTAATTTGATTTTTACTCTTAAGTCTCCAATAAGAAAAATATTAAAATTATTTTGAAATAATAAGGTTCAAAACTATTAAGTTATTTTATTTCAAATTTATTTCCGTTACATAATACTTTTATACCCTTTATCTTAAATTATGGCGAGAAAATAATTTTATATGGTCCTTAATTCACTCGGGAAAATTGTTGTTGTGCAATACATTCAATAAATAAAAGCAGTAAAAAAATATCTCCCTTATTTCAAAACACTTTGAATCATTAAATGTGAAACATGCTCCATAATATAGAGTTTTATTGAGCGATTATTAGTACAAAGTGGCGTATAACATTTATTTATTAAAAGTACCTATTTGTTTTTTAAAGTTATTAAAAAAATTCCTTATAATTATAATTACTTCCTTTTTTAAGATTACTTACTATTTATTTATTTATTTTTCCTTATTTATTATTGAACTTATATAATAAAAAAATCATTAATGTAAATTTTTATTTCAAAAATCATCATTTTTTGTTAATAATCTTATTTTTAAGCCCGTCATTTCTCACGAATTATGAATACGTCGATTTTGTATTATGTTTATTTCAGTTTCATATCAACTAAGTTCCATTATTGATTAAATTTATAATGATTTAAAATTATGTATTTCTTTTACATATATAAAAAAATGATGGGCTATAAAAAATAAAAATATTATTCTAAATAAAACTTTCCTAGGCACACGATAATCAGAAACATGAAATATTTCCTTCTCAAGATAATATGAAATCGTCTGGTATCGTTTTTAGGGGTAGATTCTAATCCTAACCAACCCTTCGAGGGACGAGAAAACCACCGGCTTACCTGAGATGCAGAGCGCGGAGATGATGCAGACGATCTTGAGGGTGGACTCCATGATTCCCAGTGAAAGATTGTTCTGAGGAGACGTCTCTCGCGGGACGGCCTTTTCAAGAATCTCGTTTGGCGCACACCCTCCCTCTTCCCCCTGCCTCTCCGCTTCACCTGCCGGCGGAACTTTCACAAATATTTTAGAAGAATCGCGCCGCCGTGTGGCGGAACACTGGTTCGAATTCCAGGCCCACCAAGAATTCGTTACCATTCCGAATATTCAATTAAAGAGCGCTTCCATTTAGTGAAGTTTTCAAAATAGATATTTAAAAATGTGTTTTCGAATTTACTGAACTAGGCGCATTCTTGCCGAATGAAGTAAAATACAAGTTTCACGTCATTCTTTGAATTTATAAGCTTTTTTTTAACATCAGATATGAACTTAATTACATAAATGACTTTTAACGGCAGTGAGGATTTTTTACTCAGTCATGAAATGGGATTTAACCATTATTTTATGGATTTCCACATCACCGTTAAAGTTAATTATAGTAAACTGTTGCACTGAATCAGGTATGTTTTCGTTGCTGGCAGGGTTTTCCCTGTGCGTCAGAAAACCCTTCACAGCATGAAAGGGGATTTTTTTAGAACACAATCTTAGAATTTTTATTTGCATATATAGAAAAAAAATTTCATTATAGTCATTCACCTCGTTACCACAGAACTAAGACGTGATCAGAGGTCTGACTTCTAGCTTATATGAGGATGACACATACACTTGCTTGCCCAGCCCCTTTTTACAGGGGTTTTCATTTACAAACATCACAAATAGTACACAGAAGAACGAATATCTCCTAACCGAGACTGAACCCGGGAGGCCCAGATCACGAGGAAGACGCGCTACCTCTGAGCCAGGACGCCCGTAATAAGCCGCATAAATAAGGATTCCTGTGATTGTTATATTTTTTAACTATGAAGCTATCGCTAAAAGACCAATAAAAGTTCAAAAATCCTTTCCGTTATTTTTTAAAAATATTTTTTAAATTTTCTGGGAATAATAAAGTATTGTAATCATCAATTCTTTAGACTATAAGCTTTTTATTAGTCCTCTTGTTTCAAGCCTTTCTAAGTCCAATAGCAAATTTTATGCGCTAAAATCTATCTGTATGTGAGCTCAAAAATTATCTAAACGTATTAAACAAATCAAATCTGACTTCATATAAAATCTTCCTCATATTTTCTGCATCTTCCGCGTCCATAAAAATGGTTATGAGATTGTGTTGATTCTCATTTACGATGTCATTCTGAATCTCTTGTAGAAAGGCCAGTGCAAGGATAATTAATAGTCAATATGTAACAGGCCTGAATTTCTACGTAAATTTTCTGTCGGCTTGAACATTTATTGCTAATTACACTAGAAAAAACTGGGTTATCACATTAGTTTATATTTATACATTTATGAAGAATATCGATGGTTTGGTGATAAGTTTTGTGATAGAAGATTTTCAAGTGCGAAAATCATTTAAGCCAAAGACTTTTTGTTTAAGCTGGCTTAGTTCACGTCAAATCTGTCAAGACCTTCGCCTGCTGCCGGGGTGCAGCAGCTTGGAGAAGAGGATGCCGTCCTCTTCATTAAATTTAGTTTAGTTACATTAACGTCCCATTTCAAGGCAACACTAAAGTTATTTTAGGACGAACCTCGTAATTTTGAACAATGGTCAGTTGACGAAGACGATACCTGAGCTGGTACCTCCCATCTATCTAAACTACTGCATTACAATACAATGGGAGCATGTTTGTTTCCAAATGATTTAAGGTGCAAAAGACCCGCTTACACGACTATTCTTCTTTGGTATCGGGTCCGGAATTTGAAACTTTTCGAAGCCGAGATTTTATCACTAGGGCCACCAAGCCCTCCTATCTCCTGCTCAAATCACGATTCAAAATTTCAACTGTTCTGGGGTTGTTATAAAATGGAATGTTGATATAAAGCTAAGTATTTGGGAGTAGAGCTTCATCTGGGTTATCTCCGATTATTAATTCCAAAACAACCCAAACAAAAATTCAATTATGAATTTAAAAAATGTTTTAATCAGAAAATACAGTTGCTTCGTTTAAAAAAATACCAACAAATTTGAAAGTTCATAAATTCATTGATTACTAAGCTGAACTCTTTTGTGTAACCTCCCAATTGCAGATAAAAATTGTTCGAAAGCGCATTCGTATTCATTTTTTCCTTTTTCGTGCATCCTTTTTTTCGGTCATCCTCCATTAATCAAAAGTTTTCTAAAATCATAACCAAACGACACTTTAAGAAAACTTGTGTTACACTTTGTAATAAATAAACACTTTGTAATAAATACACTTTGTAATAAATAAACGCAATTTAAGCCATTATACAGATTGGTAATGAAATAAGACATAAAGATATTGGTTCAAAGTGTTTTAAAACAATCAGAAACTTTATTAATCATATTCAATGAGACGTCCATTAATTTCTAAAAGCAGTTTAAATTTCACTACTTTGTTCTCTTATCACATCAAGAAGAATTTTATAGGCATGCAAGTGTATCGCAGTTTTAAATTCCACTAAATTACTTACGTTATCACTATAAACAGTGACTTTGAGATAATCTTACAATCAAAAGTCACATGGTTGAAGTCTGCTGATCAAGATGGTCAAGAAGTGGGGAAATGACGACTTACAATGCGGTCTACAGTGGAATGGTGCTGGAATAATTTTTGACACCTGTGACACTGAAGTGAAAGGAAGCCCCGTTCTGCATAGAAATAGCAATAATTGAATGATGCTGAAGCGTAAATATCGCAAATCTTAAAGCAGGAAGCGTCATAATGAGATGAAGAAAAATTGCGGTTGCCGTATCACTTACCTCAACCTCATGACTTCTAGCAATGGAATTACCTCAAAGTCACTATTTATGGTGGTGACGTAAGAATTGGATGAGACTGAATGCGATTAGATGACATGCATCTGATTAGGTGAGAACGAAGTAAGGCGATTTAAACTACTTTCAGAAAAACGACGCCATATTAAACTTGATATGTAACATGTGTTAGATCGATTAAAACGTTTTAAATCGATGTCTTTGGTCGTCATTTAATTCACCAGTATATTAGATACCGTTCCGTTATACGCTGGTGATTAGGCTTAGTTTTTTTTAAATAAAATTTCATATCTCCTGCAAACTATTACCAATATTTATAATTTTTTATCCTTTATAGGTATTTTTCAATGGTCTTTTTTATGGCTGTTTCAAAGTGGAATCTCTACTGTCGAGAAATAGTAAACGGATATTGAAGATATTTATACCATTTATCGGGGGAGATTTTAGTACATTAAAGTCATATCAAAATAAAAAAGAAGTTTTATAATTGCGATTCAAACTTTGCCTTTATCCGCACATGCGCGGAAATCTCAAACTGCGCATGTGCGAATAGCAAGAGCTGTGAAATGCATATGCAATACATTTCTTTGTTTACGTCTGATTTTAAACAGAGATTCAAATTCAATTAAGCCTCTCAAAAAAGAAAATTCAACCTTTGACCGGAAGAGAATATAAATGTTCGATTAGCGAATATCAGAGAAATAATTTCCACGCTTAGGGAAGGGGAATCTTTTGATAAACGGAATAACCACCTTTCTTTAAATCACACTGCAACTGAAATGCGGAGACAGAATGAATCTCCTGAAGAGCGAAATGTTCGCCTGCGTTTTGTCTACGGACATATCATATTTTTACCTTTATAGCAGCCTAAACATTTCTGAATATGTGCAATAAAAATTGCTTTGTAGCTATTTTTGATGATTTCTAATTACATTTTTATGTTTCAGGTTGATGCCCAAATCATATAGGATAGAGAATAGAATTAGGTTTAAAGCTAATTTTCCTTCTTGGATGCTACGCCACGGGCAACTCTACGCGGGTACTGCTAGTGTATAAATAAACGAAGTTATTGAAATATTTGAATAGTTTGCGGAGTACGATATAGAAATGTTAGCTAATGAATAGATTTTCTTCAAATTCGACTTACAAATACTATATATGTGTATTGTAATTTTTTTTTTATCTAGGGTGACATAATTCTATCTTGGAGCAAATAGATCAGGTACCGGAAATAAAAGCTTCTGCATACATCAGTAAAATAATTTGTACAGAGAATAATGGAGGCATAAATTTAATTAATATAAAAAATATTTCTTTAATTTATTATCATAAACATTCACTACAAATTTTCTTTTTCTTCATAGAAGACTATGAAAAATATATCCAACAGGATGAATTTCTTCACATCGTAAATAGTGTTAAATCAAATTTGTTTATTTGGATTTTAAAAAGTTAACATTGTTTCGTCATTTTTTGTATTGTCATTATTAGTTTCAATTGGATTGGATAGTTAAAATGGATTGTATTTTCGGGACCAGTTTTTTCTCTTAATTTTTATTTCATAGACACTATATTTTTGTGTATAATATATTTAAATATTATTTTGCATATAAAACTATGAATATTATTTGTAAAAGGAATTTTGAAATGGATTTCTTAATTACGATAAAATACAGACCAACATCTACAATTCGAATTGTAGATAAGTGATGACAATGATGTGTCCACTTTTCAATGGTAAGAGGGGTGCAGTAGCTTCTAAGGGTATGGACTTTGATCACCCGAGGGCAAAATGACTTCTAGCTTATATGATGATGGCACAGACACACACTCACTCGCACAGGCCCTTTTTATAGGGGGGAGGAGGAATTCAACGCCTCACGGATAGTACGCAGAAGAACAACCATGCCCTAATTGGGACTCGAATCCGGGACACCCCAATCACTAGGAAGACGTGCTATCTCTGTGCCAGTACGAGGGCTCTTAAATAAGTAATTTACCTTTTTAACGAAAAGTAAAATAAAAATCAATCATTTATTGTTAAATCATGCATCGGATGATTAGTTTTTAATAATGATAGATAAAAACCGAATCAGGGGATAGAATCCATGCGTTTTTTTTTCAATTGAATTTTTAATCTAATTTTTGCATTCCATTTATCCCACCAAGCTTTCTGGTAGGTGAGTGTATTGTTGTTGTATCTGGCAGAAACTGTTTACCAGAAACTCATCAAGATTAACAGCAATCGAGTGATTAAAAATCTATTTTGTTAGGTGAGTAGGTTAAATAGCTCATAAAAGTCCATCGACTTTGAATTCATTTTGCATTCATGGAAATTAAATCTCAAGGTGAGTTATTTCAGGTTATTCACGTCTTACCACATCTTCCGAAGATTGTTTTCTTATTCTTTTTCGTTGGAAAACCGATATCCCACTACGTCTCAGTAATTGCAGCTCATTTTATACAAAACAAGGAATTACGCGAATCAAAGAAGTTTTCACGTTGAATTTTTGTGTGCAAGTATTTTAGTAAAAATGTGATTTTCATACTTAGTCACACAATGTAGCATATGGATGTAATTTTTAAAAAAGTTTAAAACCAATTTATCACTTTTTGATTATTTTTCTCGATTGATGGTTTGATATTCTTGGTATAGACTCTTCCGATACCCCTTTTCAGCCTTATCTCAATTCTAAATTTCAGGAAATTTTGTTTTTATCCAAGAGTTATTTTGGCGAAAAGTATGACTAATCAATTTCAAATTGAGTCTAAACCGTCGCTAAAGGGAATCAAGCGTTACTAAGTGAAACTATTAAAACAAACAATTCTTCAAAATTGATTATCGTTTGATTTTGTTCTATTTCTAAAAATAGAAAATCAGGCTATAGAGAAATAATAATTGAAGTTCAATGTTTAGCAAGACAATATCTGTTCATTCATGAATTCAAAAATCCTCCGCGCTTTTTTTTTATTTAGTCAAAATAGGAGTGAGTGGAGAGATGAAAAGAGATGTTAACATTTAACAGTAAAGTTGATTCGGATTATTCGTGGACTTAGAAAGCGTAAAAATTGCGGACAGTTCGTAATATTGATGGGAAAATATTTTAATTCTCAATAAAATACTTTAGAACAATTTTTATTTAAGTTAGGGAACCTCAAAATTACATTATGATGGAAGAAACGAAAGATTTTGATTTTTTAAAATTTGATAAGTTATTTCATTTTATTATACATATATATTTCAAAATAATAATTGTTTATGTTAAAACCTTTTTGTTTATTTACTATTGATTTTTTTAATAACATTTGGAATTAACAAAGGTAGATAATATAGGCCAGATTTAAATATATTAGATAAAATATTCTTTTTGCTACTCGTGAAATCTCTTTTACTATTTGAAATAGTCGTATAAGTCAATCAATACTCAATTAATTAAATAGTACGAAACACAATGTTTACATACACGTGATAAAAATGAACAAAAAATTATCAAATAGAGCGGAAATAAAGGATGAGGAATGACGAAGTATTCCAGAAATGCAAGCATCCTTTCGCGAGAAAAGACTCTTTAGCCCTTTAGCATGGTAGAATCTCCAAAAAGAGATAGTATCGGGATACTGAAAGAAAAAGTACAGTACAATAATCGCAAGCGAATACATGTTAACAATGTGCCATAGTTTTCAAACATCAGACACTAAGGGCCAAAATATCAAAGAGACAAAGAAGGCGACTGCCTGGAAACAAAAAATTTAGGATAGTCCAAAATTCTGATTTATGTATAGATATATATTATATTTTCTGAGTATACTAATTTTGTACTTTTATTTAATTTAGGAGGGCTGCGCACTTAAATTATTCAAAGTCATCAAGCCTGCTGAAATTAAAATCAAATATCATTCAAATATTAGAATGCTATTCTAATATTTTTGATTAATTATCTATTACAAGTTTTAAATCAGGGTGCAAATATCATGTAAATATTAGAATACTATTAGAATATTTTTGATTAATTATCCATGACAAATTTAATATCCGAGTGCAAATATCATGTAAATATTAGAATACCATTCTAATATTTTTGATTAATTATCCATTACAAAATTACATCAGTTATCATCAAAAAATGTCACTTTATAATTTAAAATTTCTAGTAATAATAGTATTAATTATTTAGAAGTTTAATTAATTTTTTGTTATATTAATGGGCCATTTTAAAGAAACACCAAAGCTATTTTGGGACAAACTTCATAATTTTGAACCACGGTCACATGACGAGGACGACACCTGAGCTAGTGCTCCCATCTCCACACCACACCAGTGGGGAGACGTTCGGCCCTGATGGATTTAACGTGCAACATACCCCCATACGCGATGGTTCTTCAATGGAATCTTACTGCCAGGCCACCGCAGCCATTATATTTATGACTGAAGTTTTGTCAGCATGATTTTGAAATTAATAAATTCAGATAATCCAAATCAACTTCTTCTTCAAATCAATTACTAAGCTCTATATCAACATTCTGTTTTAAAGCAATACCAGGCCACTTGAAGTTTTGAATCGCGGACTGATGAAGACGGGAGGGGGTTGGGAGTTCACGTTGGCCTTATGTTTAGATCTCAGCTTCGAATAGATTCAACGTGTATTATTAACCTGGATTATTTTGAAACAAGATATTGTTCCAAATCGTGTCGAACACCATTGTACAAGGGAATATGCATCACCAAATATCACATTCTAAAGCATTATCAAAGTCCGTGAAATAAATAACAGTTAAAATATGAAAAACATCTTGTATAATAAATACATGTATAAAATATATAGTAATATTTAAGGTTACTTTATGTCAATATAATACGAAATAAAAATTAAAATTTGCGTTTTCTGCTAAACATGCTTCTAGAGTATTCAAAAATGCGCGGGATCTAGGAGAGCGTTGAACGCTCAGAGCACCGTACGCAGTGTGTAAGAGACAGAAACTCAAAGTCAGTCAATGCACCTTTCGATGAAATGAAAGTTTCCGAAAGATTTTTGAATAACATTCAAATAATTTTATTACATTACAACCCCGATATTTATTAAGTAAATTTTTTCTTAGACTAACCTGGCTAATATTTAGCTAATTCGTAATTCAAGGAATTTCGCAAATTGAGCATCTAAGTCTTTACCTATTCTAATGGTTAATTTTAAAAGCATACTCGACCTTTTTTTTAAAAAAAAACAATTTATAATGTCGCAGTTAACATCTGGTCAATCTACTCATAGTAAAAATATTAAACAAAGCGGAATTATTCCAATGTCGATGGATATAACATCCATAACATTAAAAAAACCTCCCTGACCACTAAATGCACTTTTTCTCACCTAGCATTTTTTTATATCCGATTAATAATTTTTCAATCCTTTGAAGTTAGAATATGTCCTTCAACCCTTTGCAGTCCGAAAAAAAATTAGATCCAAAATTATTCACCTAATACAAATATTTGTTTATTGCTATGAAAAATAAATATGCATAATTCTTTTAAGTCGAATTTCTTTGAAAAATTCATCTACATCTCTTAATCATTATGTAGGCGTTTTTAACAATTAAATTTGAAAAGTAAATAAATAAAACGTCAAAATGATGCATAGTGACTTGAATGGTGAGTCACACTCCACATCAGACCGCAAAGGGTAAATAGAACCTACTGTTTTCAAAATTTGTATTTTTTCTATCAGGTTTGGAATGAGATTTTTATTTTTTTATAATGTATCTGTATCTAAATAAATGTGTGTGTGTTTTGTTAGCGCTTTGTCCACGCATTTGTATAAGTTCATTTACTTTACTTTGTGAGTGCAACAGCTTGACGACATTAATATAAACCTCCGAATTTAATTTTTTAATAGAGAAGGTAAATTTCTTCTGTTGCTGTTTATTTCAAGATTTACTTCGTATTTTAAAACACATTTGTATAACATTCTAAAAATGAAAATGAGAAAGATTAAATGAGAAATGAGAAAGATTTAAAGTGAGAAATGAGAAAGATTTAATGTGAGAGAGGAAAATAAGAAACCGAGTAATTTCAAGTTTTCATAAGAATGGGTATTGCAGCATTCAGTAGACAGCAATAGATATATTATTCCATATTTTATTTTTCTACAGTATTAAATTTTAAAAATGATAGTTTATATATTTAATTCGCCTTAAATTATGGCATTGGATGTCATCTTAATCTCTGTATACCTTTAGTTAAGAATTATTTTCTTCTCTGTGATTTTAGCTCCATTGTGCAAAAGTTGTCATAAAGTAAAGGAAATTCCATTTTTTTAGCAATGGCATATGAATTTTATGAATTTCTAAATAAAAACTCTTCATCTCTAAAACTTTTTAAGTCATAGAAGACTTGAAACATTTTGAGCTGTCTCGGACGAGTGACATTCTAAATCGTCCCATTCTCTAAAGGAACCATAAAACTTTTCTCTCGAACTACAGAAAGTGAAAGAACTCGAACGCAGGAAGGATGGAACATAAAAACAAAGCCATCATTTCGCTGTCGTCCTTCCAGTAACTACAAAGAAACCGCGACAGTCAGTCTTTTGTACTTCCCAAAGAAAACACACGAGGACGATTCACAACAATGTAGCGAACGGCAGATGGGGACGAAAGTCTCTACTTATGCTCTTGACACACTTTTCAAAGCGTTCGTCGTGAAGATGGGTCGAAAAGTATCATTCGGCCGATAAATAAATTTCCGTGTTTGGAATGCTAAATATGAACTCTGAACCTTTCAGGTGTTCGAAGAGTTCATTGCTTACACCATTTTCTTGTTTAACTAAGCGAATTCCAGTTTCGTTTGCACGATAAATAACTTTCCGTGTTTCGAAAGCTTTAAAATTTATTTAATAGTAAATTATTTTGGAATACTAAATAGGACCGGATTAAAAAAATCCTTCAACTTTAGTTTGTGATAATTTGTTGATTAAAAAAATGCAATTATCTTTTCTAACATTACACTAGCCCTAAAAAAGGTATTATACAAACAATTTCATGATAAATTAATTGATGCTTGTAAAGTATTTTAGAATAGTTTTGTTCAAAAAATTCTGTTGTACAATGTAATTATTCAAGTTTCATAGTAATTATAACTCGTTTTCGAAAAATGGAATTTGAATAATCATCAGCCGAATGTTTCAAAAAATTAAAGATTAAAAAGGCAGTTAACTTAGAACTTTTGAAACTTATTAATGTTCAGAAGCAAACTATTGCAGACGATAATAATCTTTCACTCAAACATGTTTCAAAATTCGTTTTTTCAGTAAGGGGAATAACTTATAATTGAAATTTTTAACACTTTTGTTATCAGTTGTTACATATTTTATAAAATATATTAACCATTCATTTTATGGAGCAGTTAGATGGATATAGAAAGAAATCTGGATTTTATTTCAAACGATTCACCCAGAATTATTTATTATAATACATTATATACAGTGAATAAATTCCACTTCTATGATAACACAGTTGAAGTGTTAAAACTGATTTCACTGTTGGAAATTAAATAATTTAAAATTCCTTTTTTAACCCATCAGCTGTCTATACAGCAATTTCTGCGAGTTCACAATCAATCCATTTACTATTGCATACAACGTTTTTTGCAGTTTGAAGTATTTATTTTTAGAAGTATAGATTTTTACTTTAGTCATCTATTATCGTGTAACATACCGTATCTGTTCACTTTGTTTGAAAAAGAATTAAAATTATTTGCAAAAATCTCATCTAAATAGCGATTTTTAAAAATTAGGCTGACAGAAGATTAATTCATCTAGAAGAACGATACTAACAATAATCTTAAGAATGTTTTTGATCTCAAATTTTAATCATTATATAAAATTAAATAAATTGTAAACAATATCCGATAACACATATTTTCAATCAAAAAATATTTTGTTTACAATTTATAAAATTAATAATTTATAAGTAAAAATCATAGCTAATAAATTTTACCTTATTTTTAATTCAGTGTAAATCAAATACAAAAAGGGAACGAGCAACAATAATCAGAAAATTGAGCCCTATATTTTGATGATATACTAGCCAATTTTCTGATGATGTTTATCATCAAATGA
This sequence comes from Argiope argentata, assembly GCA_026289955.1. Taxonomy (NCBI): domain Eukaryota; kingdom Metazoa; phylum Arthropoda; class Arachnida; order Araneae; family Araneidae; genus Argiope; species Argiope argentata. Next base: position 6,170,900 of record JAOUZG010038029.1, on the reverse strand, counting down.
AGCTATGGTCCTCGTTTTTCAACAACGTTTTAAAAAATAACATCTTTAGAATTACCTCAGCTTTCAACATATAATTTTATCGCCTCCCACGTGGAGGAGGATGAGAAGCTTCCGGTATGGTGGCTGGTTCTTGCCACCCTGGTGAGTACAGAAAACTGGTGGTTGGCTATCTCTCATAGTAGATATACGTCAAATGTTCAGCCATTTCCATCAAAGTAAAATACTAATCTGCTCTCATGTATGTAACATGGTATTACAAAACCGGAATAACTAGGAAAATGGGATTTTGTATGAAATCTGAAAACCAAAATTGGAAATATATGTCCAATTTTGGATAACAGTGGTTAAAAGAAACGTGATTTTTCCCAAATTATATGCTCGATTTTCAACTCCACAAGGCAAAATTAAACACAGAGTATATCATATTGTGGAACATGAGCGTTAAATTCAAATTGTAGTGTGGACCAAATAAACAAAATCTATGTGGGTCACACACAAAAAATCTAGAGGGTAAAAAAATGTGCAACAGTAATGTTTTCTTCATAGCTCGTATTATTTCTTTTTTGTTAGCAACGTTTTTAGTTCGAGGATATATTTTCCCCAAGTAATTACTTCCAAAATTGATTCAAATTGAATGCCAGTAATTTTAGGTCTGGAAAATTATTTTCTAGCAATCAAATAGCCATAAAAATTTGAACGTTGTCAAATTTTGTGCTAAACGCTGAAAAGTATTAGATGTCCATTATATTTATTCGGTAATTTTTTGTATCTGAGAAGAAAAATCAGAGAAAAATAATGGAAAATGTTTTGAAGATTTTTAAATTTTCGAATAATATTTATACTTAATTATTAGGTTTAATATTTTTGATTTGATGTATTTTTACTTACGCTTGATTTATAAGATTATAAGCTTGAATTTTAAAAAATTAAGCTATTAAGTTTTATAAAAAGAATCTGTTGTAGTCTCTAATGTTTGTTAAATTGCCAGTATTCGGTGTAAGAGTATGAACATTTAAAAATTTGCAAAGGTGAGTATAATTTTTTTTGAAAGTGTACGAACAATTTAAGAGATAATATTTTCTCTTGATTTAAAAAGAGTGAAAAGCCATTTGATTCCTTACCGTTTTATTACTACAAAAACATTAAATTTCTTAATTTTAAAACGCTTTGTTTTCTAAATTCATTTTCTAATTCCAAATTTAATATTAAATCATCTTAAAAAATGTGGGGAATAGTTTTATATAGTTTATATTATAGATTTATTTTATATTATAAGTTTATAGGTGGACATTTTCCAGAAAACTGTCCCCAAAATGGTCGCAACACATCTCATAAAGGATATGCTCTGTTGATGTCAGCTGAAACAAGTCCTTTGTATTGCCACAGGACTTGAAAAAAAAGTTAGTTCTAAGTTTGTCGCGAAAACACACTCTTTTTCCTCGAGAAGAAGACTTGCAGGTGCGTTCGCCGCTGGACACGTTCGATTTCATCCTCACTGACCTCCTTAGTCAGGATACGGGTCATCCTAAATCGAACACCTGTAGCTTGGTGGAGGGGTAGGGGAATAAGATTTAACCCCGGTAATGAGCCAAAACGACAGGAACAGTGATTTCATCTTCGCACGAAGCTTGTTCGGATGTCTCTAGACCTTGAGAACTGGAAAATCGAGGGTTGTAACTGTAACCGCGAAGTGATGATTGGAGCTCGATTGCTTCAGGGTACTAGAGTCAGTGGCAAGTGAAGTTGACAGTTTGAAAAAAATTATCGGTCTATTCACCGTTAATGAATGATGCAATACATTATCTCGTTCGTCTCAGTATATAGAAATTCTAGAAAAATAAGCAATTTTTCTCTTAAATGAGAAATGTAATCACTCACAATTACAATTGATGTGCTTTTAAATCTGGATTCGGTTGAAATACCTTATTTCCTAAATTCTTATTTAGAACTATTTAATTCGAAGCATATCTATGTTTCGTGGTATTATCAGCTTGGAACATTATTAATTGTAAAAGTAGCAGTGATAAACACGGTGAGTTTGCATTCAAATAGAAGACAGAAAAAATAATTTTTTAATTTGTAAGAATTTTACTTTTTTGTGAATATTTCTCAATAAATAAAATGTTAAATTTTATTACTTTCAATACTGTGAAATTTTTTAAAGAAACAAAATTCCCCAAATCAGTTTTCCAGGAAAGGCGTAAACGATTAAGGATTGATTATTGGAAGAGATTATACTGCATTCTTCTCTGCTTAATTTACTTGTTAAAAGCAGATATTTCACAAAATAACGTATTATTTACTATAAATTTCAAAGGATTATAAAATTATAAAAATACAAAATTATATCTTTCAGTTTTATAGTGAAATTTATTTATATATAATTAGTTTATAAAGTAAATTAGAATTTTAATTTTTAACTTTCAAATCCATAATCTCATTTTTAAAACTGAAAATTTGTAATGCAGCAAGAATCAAAAGAAGAATAAAAAGAAAGTCCGTTACCATCGTGCAATTTATTTATTTCTTAAACTCTTTCACAAAATTTATTGTATATACTCAATATAAAAAAGGCAAAAATAAAACAGAGATTTAAAAAAATTACATTTAAAATAGAGTATTCAATGTAATTTTATAAATTTATAGATTATACAATCAGTATTAAAATTTATTTTTTGAATTAACTTTTAAAATATTTCTAAATAAATAATTCTATTACTAAAAACTGTCCGCCTCTTTAATTCTGAATTATATAATAAATATTCATTTAAATTAAATAAAGTTATAATATGATTAAAAAATGAAATCTGCAATGACGAATTTCAAGTTACCATAAATTTAAAGTTATTACATTATTGTTTTAATTCATTATTTGTCTTAATTGATTTAAGTCATTAAATAGTTTGAAAAAGCATTACTGGCAAAAGCAGGTAAAAAGATATATGTGATAAAAAGGTGTTAATGGATATTTCCATTTATGCTTTATTCATTGCTTACGTGATCGCTTACACTATTTCAAGCTTCAATTATTCGTTGCCTTCAATTATTCGAAAAACACTAACAAAAACAACATGATGTTTATTCTCACATAATAATAAAATAGATAATTATTTTAAATATTAATTTTAAACCTAAATTATGTTTTTACTCAACTCTACAAAAATAAATTTACTATACTTATAAAAATTTTAAAAAATAGAATTGTTGAGATTATTCGTTAAAAATGTTTTGCATTCCTTTTACAATATCAAAAGTAACGTCTAATTTTTACACGGAAGTTTTATAATTTATTAATGGAAATATAGGTGATTTTATTGCTTAAAAGGAACCAGTTCGATAGAAAAAAAGAAAAAATTTTGAAACTTGAGCATATCAATATGCGTACTGTATTAAATAGAATTTAAACATGAAATATTTTCTTCTCTCTTTTTTTTTCAATTCTACTATTAATTCATACTCTTTCTCTCTGTATATATCTTGTTAAAATTTTCAATCGTAAATAAAATGCTTTTTTATTTATCCCCTCGATGGATAACATTCGATGTTAAGGCAGTTTTTCAAATATTAATTCATTCGTTAATTTCATTTCATTTTTTTACCCTTTAAATAGAATTTTAGCAGTTTGTGTTTAAAATTGAAATCGTCAGGCAGCAGTTTAATTGGTAAAAGGCGAGAATTCCGTTATTTTTTACGAGAAGGTGCAGAATGCGAGTTCAATTCTTGCGAAAATCAATGATTTTTTTATACATTATTTATATTAATTGCAATTATTTAATAAAAAAGGAACAAGAATAAAAAAAATCTTTCTGCCCTAAGTAAGAATTGACTTTAAATTCTTTATTATTATTATTTGGTTCTTTCTACTTTTCCTTAGTCGCATACCGGCAATATATCTCTGAAAAATATCTCTTGATTTATTCCCTTCCAAATAGTTAATTGTCCATTGCATCCTAGACTTGTCAAATAGCATTCTTGATCATTTTCTACTCTTACATTAGGATCCATTATCAACTGCAGATATCATACCTAGGGGCCTAAATAAAAACTTGACCTCATTTTAGAAAGAAATTCACTTCTTCCTTTATTTCCCTCAAGTTTCATCCTAGGAGTTAAGAAACACCCTCGTTCCAGAAATCATTGAGCAATTAAAAGTTGCAACCACCATACAGATGCGAATTTAATTCAGAAAGAACTCATCCACCGCCATGCACAACCCTCACGCAGTTACATTAACATCCAAAAAACATTCGATTTTATCGTCAGTCACTATTAAAAATACACTATTGGAACAAATGTGAGGAGGACTCTCCCGTTGACTCATACCCTCGCAGGTGGATGATCGGGTGCGGTCACCGGAAAAGACGATTGCAAGTGGCCTTCAAACGCCATGGGAGAGTGAATTTGAAGGGTGGGAAAACTTGAGAACAAGAACAATCGTGATTCACCTCGATACCCCCCGCAAACCCATTTAATTCCCAGATTTTAAGCTGTTTGGTTTTGTTTTTGTTTTAACTAGCGAGAATGCTTTCATTTTCCTTTATATCCAAATGATGATTTTGCAATACTCTCTTCACATCCTCTTCATTCCAGTCTGAGTAGACCTTTCAGTAACAGTCATTATTAAATATCAGTGATTCATTGTTTTCTGGAGTTCGAAAAAAACTGTTTTTCAATGATGAATGCTTTTAAAAAGTAGTTTAAAACTACGATTATTCGAATTAAGTGGTACTCGGTTGGATTTTTAGATGTTCGGATGAGATTGAAAGCGATGCCAGACAAAAAAAAATCAATTTTAAATCATAAATCTAAATTTAACATAAAATATTTCCTATAACTGTAAATGAAATAAAATGAAAGATATGCAATAAGAAGAAACCATAAAAACTATTATTTATGATTCATTACATGCATTTACATTAATATTTTTCATAAACAATTTAATATGCATATACCCTATTTTAGTGGCTAAAAATACCTTCCAGCAGCTTAGAAAGGTCTTGTAGATGTCATTACCGGGCTATCTAAGTTATTTTTACTAATTTGAAAAATTTTTCCTTTGAAAATCTGAACAAATAACTGAATAACAATGAAACTTTTTCGAATGAGTAGTGTTTTCAATACACGTAAAATAAAGAAGAAAACCAGTCTCACGGCTCTAATTATTGTTAATAATTCCTTAATTTTTATTTTCTTTTTATAAAATGCATAGAAAAAGTGTTGTAATAATAAACTTTGACAAATCTACATGCTTCAGCTTTCCCTGAAGTCGAAAAACACATTGTTGGCTTAAGATATTAATATCGATATATTGGTATTGAACAATAATATAATATATTTAATCAAAAAAAATCAAATATATACTTTCATTAGCGTTCTGAAAAGCATAATTATTTTATTTTTTATTATTTTCTACTTTTTACTTACAAATTAATCTTTATGAATATTGTAGATTCTTGAAAATAATTTTTCTCAAATTCATTACGTGTGGAATGCAACTAGCATAGAATCAATTAAATCATAATTACATTTTATAAATGTAAAAAAGATCATCGAAAATACACAAAAGCACAAATTTTCCAAAAACTAGCACATGATGCTGTGAAAAATCGATTGCAAGCTTTATTCTTTGCAAATACGAAAATGGCCGAATGAATCAAAAGCAAATAAATTGTATAAGCTTCAAAAATGTGAAAATGTTTGTGGAATGATATATTCGTTTCACAATTGCGTTTATGCACAGAAAAAAAATCAATAGAATGGCATAATTTTATGTAGTAATAAAATTTGCGTCGAAAGACAAAAAGACCTTTCTTTCAAGAGAAAAGTATTATTTTCACTTTTTACATTCCTCATTATCTGAAAATCCAAGAAAATAATGTGAAATATAAACTACAATTTGTCTGTCAGTAGAGATACAGTAAAGAGTCAAATATAGATTATCTAAGAGTATAATCGATAC